>ONZH01023266.1:0-141231 GCA_900303285.1 Rhinella marina
GTATATACGTAGTGTTCATACACACCTGATCTGTTAGTACAAGATGTGTACTAGAAATACACTCACCGGCCACTTATAGGTACACCGTCCACTGCTCGTAACACTTATTCTAACAGCCCATCACATGGCGGCAACTCAGTGCATTTAGGCAGCATAGACATGGTCAAGACAATCTCCTGCAGTTCAAACCGAGCATCAGTATGGGGAAGAAAGGTGTTTGAGTGCCTTTGAACGTGGCATGGTTGTTGGTGCCAAGAAGGGCTGGTCTGAGTATTTAGAAACTGCTGATCTACTGGGATTTTCACGCACAACCATCTCTAGGGTTTACAGAGAATGGTCCGAAAAAGAAAAAACATCCAGTGAGCGGCAGTTCTGTGGGCGGAAATGCTTGTTGATGCCAAGAAGAGAGGAGAATGGCAGACTGGTTCGAGCTGATAGAAAAGGCAAACAGTGACTCAAATTGCCACCGTTAACAACCAGGTAGGCAGAAGAGCATCTCTGAACGCACAGTACGTCGAACTTTGAGGCAGATGGGCTACAGCAGCAGAAGACCACACCGGGTGCCACTCCTTTCAGCTAAGAACAGGAAACTGAGGCTACAATTTGCACAAGCTCATCGAAATTGGACAGTAGAAGATTGGAAAAACGTTGCCTGGTCTGATGAGTCTCGATTTCTGCTGCGACATTCGGATGGTAGGGTCAGAATTTGGCGTCAACAACATGAAAGCATGGATCCATCCTGCCTTGTATCAACGGTTCAAGCTGGTGGTGGTGGTGTCATGGTGTGGGGAATATTTTCTTGGCACTCTTTGGGCCCCTTGGTACCAATTGAGCATCGTTGCAACGCCACAGCCTACCTGAGTATTGTTGCTGACCATGTCCATCCCTTTATGACCACAATGTACCCAACATCTGATGGCTACTTTCAGCAGGATAATGCGCCATGTC
This sequence comes from Rhinella marina, assembly GCA_900303285.1. Taxonomy (NCBI): domain Eukaryota; kingdom Metazoa; phylum Chordata; class Amphibia; order Anura; family Bufonidae; genus Rhinella; species Rhinella marina. Next base: position 949 of record ONZH01023266.1, read on the forward strand.
ATAAAGCTGGAATCATCTCAGACTGGTTTCTTGAACATGACAATGAGTTCACTGTACTCAAATGGCCTCCACAGTCACCAGATCTCAATCCAATAGAGCATCTTTGGGATGTGGTGGAACGGGAGATTCGCATCATGGATGTGCAGCCGACAAATCTGCGGCAACTGTGTGATGCCATCATGTCAATATGGACGCAAAATCTCTGAGGAATGCTTCCAGCACCTTGTTGAATCTAATGCCACGAAGAATTGAGGCAGTTCTGAAGGCAAAAGGGGGTCCAACCCGTTACTAGCATGGTGTACCTAATAAAGTGGCCGGTGAGTTGTATATTAAAAAAAAAGCCTTTTCATTGGCTACCTGTAACTTTGGGCGTTCTCATTTGCAAAATAATTGTATATACCGTAGTTCTTCAATACACACGAGTCCCTGATCTGTTAGTACACTACGGCTGTGTACCTAGAAATAGTTTTAAAGAAAAAGCTTTTCATATGGCACGCTTGTACTTGTGCCGTTCTCTTGCAAAAATAATTGGGTATAATACGTAGTGTTCATACACACACCGTCTGATCTGTTGTTGTACAAGGCTGTGTACCTAGAAATATAAAAAAAAAAAGCCTTTTCATTGGGCACCAGCTGAATATAAAACAAAAGAAGCTTTTCTGGCACTGTACTTTGCGTTCTCTTGGCAAAATAATTGTATATACGTAGTGGTTCATACACACGTCTGATCTGTTAGTAGCACGGCTGTGGGTTACCTAGAAATATACGAAAAAAAAGAAAGCCTTTTTTTGGACACATGTACTTTGCGTTCTTCTTGACAAAAATAATTGTATATACGTAGTGTTCATACACACGTCTGAACTGTTAGTACCGGCTGTGAAGGCAAGAATATGTAACAAAAAAAAATAAAATGCGGAGGGCGGGCTAGCGGATCGGACGTGATCGAGGACGGGGGCGGGAAATGCTGTTGGTGGCTTGTTGACGCCGTCGGATACAATTGCGTGCTGGTGGAGTGGGTCAGCCAGGATCCACTCATCCAGAATCCCTGCCTTTATGGGACAGTTAAGCAGGGGGTCGGGTTACAACCGCCTGTTGAGGCCTGAGCACGGCTTGAACAGGTGGTGCAATGGATAGCCGATAGCGCTTCACACAGTTGTCCACCAGCCAGTCATCCACACAGTCTCACTCTGACCCTCCTTCCTCCCACCTGGCCAACAGAGTCATCCCACCATTGACCCCTCCCAGGAGCTCTTTTCGGGTCCTTTTTTCAGATGTGCCGGAAGAATCCCAGGAGCTAGCAGAGGAATTTGTTTGTAGTGATGCCCAAAACACTTGAGTTTTCGCCATCTCCTGCTGATGTGGACCCTGAACCAGCATCTGTTTATCATGAGCGATGATGATGATGAGACCAGTTGCCATCAGGGAGGCTGTTGGAATGTCCAGTGGGCAGGAGGAGGAGCAAGTGAGGAGTGGAAGAGGAGGTGGTGGATGACGAAATGACCGACCCCACTTGGCCAGGGGTGATGTCCAGCGGGGAAAGCAGTGGAGAGGTGGTGGTCTGCGCAGCAACCGAAAAAGGCAGCAAGAGGCAAGAGGGGATGTCCAGAGGCGAGGATGCCAGAGCAGAGGGATGTCCACAGGCAGAGGGATGTCCACAGGCAGAGGACAGTCCAGACAGAGAAGTGAGGCCACAGCCAGCAGGGCCGAAGCTGTTCCCGGCAGCGGGCAGTCGCGCGAAGCTCCCCCATCGAGGCCTCGTACTTCTGTGGTGTGGAGATTTTTTAATGTTTGTGCGGATGACAAACTGAGCGCGGTTTGCACACTCTGCCACTCAAAACTGAGTAGGGGCTCTGAGAAGAGCAATCTGACCACCTCAGGCATGCGGCGTCACTTGGAAGTCAAGCACTGGGCTGAGTGGGAGAGAGCAAACGCAATACAACCTGCGCCCGGTCTGCTGCCACTGCCTCTTCCCCTTTGTTGTGTGCTGCCACTGCGGTCCAGACCTCCAGCCAGGACACCTCCACATCTGCCTCTGCCTCGGCTACTTTGGGGCCTTCTCCTTCAGCCTCCCTTCCCCCGCCTCTTCGCCTGCACCTTCACACTCCTCGTCCCAACAACTGTCCATCTCGCAGGCGTTCGACCGCAGGCGGAAGTACGCCTCGAGTCACCCCCAAGCCCAAGCCTTAAACTGCCACATCTCCAAACTGCTGGCCCTGGAGATGTTGCCGTTTAGGCTTGTGGAGACGCAGGCCTTCCGCGACCTGATGGCGGCTGCCGCACCTCGCTTATTCCGTCCCCAGCCGCCACTACTTTTCCCGGAGTGCCGTCCCCGCCCTGCACCAGCACGTGTCGCGTAACATCAGGCGGGCCCTGAGGTACGCAGTCAGCGCAAAGGTCCACTTGACCACCGACTCGTGGACACTCGCTTGCGGCCAGAGACGATACATCTCTTTGACGGCACACTGGGTGAATGTAGTGGAAGCGGGGACGGGGTCGCAAACAGAGACGGCCTACCTACCACCCCCGCCCAAGATTGCCAGCATGGGTTCTGATAAACCCCCCTCCTCTTCCTCCTCCTCCTCCTCTGCCTTAACATCGCCCTCAGCCGCTAGCTGGAAGCGTTGCAGCACTGGCGCGGGGAGACGTCAGCAGGCGGTGCTTAAGCTCATCAGCTTGGGCGACAGGAAGCACAGCGCCCCAGAGGTGAGGGACGCCATATTGCAGCAGACGGAGATGTGGCTGTCGCCGCTGCAGCTAGGACCAGGCATGGTCGTGTGCGATAACGGCCGTAACCTGGTGGCGGCTCTGGAGCTTGCCGAACTCGATCACGTACCATGGCCTGGCCCACGTTTTTAATCTGGTAGTCCAAAAATTTCTAAAGACTTACCCCAACCTGGCAGAGCTACTGGTGAAAGTGCGGCGCTTGTGCGCTCACTTTCGGAAGTCAACTGTAGCTGCTGCTAGCTTAAAAAAACTCCAGCAACGCCTCCATTTGCCTGAACATCGGCTGTTGTGCGACCTGCCGACTCGCTGGAATTCCACCTATTCCATGTTGGCCAGGGTGTGTGAGCAGCAGAGAGCATTGATGGAGTACCAGATTATGAATCCACGCGTGCCTCCAACTCAGCTCCCTCAGTTTGCCAACCACGAGTGGCCATGGATGGCAGACATATGCGATGTACTGCGTATCTTTGAGGAGTCCACCAAGAAGGTCAGCAGCGAGGACGCTATAGTGAGCGTAACCATCCCGCTCCTATGCGTCCTTAAAGAATCACTCATCGCAATAAGGGAGAACGCATTGCACGCAGAGGAGACGGGGGTAGGAGGAGACGCAACGGAGCTACACAGTCAGACCACACTTTTGTCTGCTTCACGGTGGCAGTTGCAGGAGGAGGAGGAGGATGAGGAGGAGGAGGACGACGTGGAGGTGGCTGTGGAAGAGGAGGAGGATGCTGGCGGCGAGGGTAGCAGTCAGGCTGTGTGCGTCCCATTGGTTCAGCGCGGATGGGGGCGGAGAGGAGGCGGAAGAGGAAGAGGAGAAATGGCAAGTGATCCTTCTGGTGGGGGCAGTGACGTCATGCCTATTCAGAGTCTGGCACACATGGCTGACTTCATGCTGGGCTGCTTTTCCCGGGACACACGTGTTGTCCGGATAGTGGAGAACAAACTGTACTGGGTCTTCACAATCCTGGACCCCCGGTATAAAGATACGTCTCCTCTTTTATTCCGGTAGAGGAGAGGACGAATCGATTGCTGGAATACCAGAGGGAACTCGTGCAGAACATGATGGAGATTTTCCCACCCACCCATCGCTGGCGGCAGAGAGGAGAGGGTCTCCCAGAGTCCCTCAACATCGATCAGGCCACAGCCACCAGGGGAACACTCTCCAAGGTGTGGGACACGTCATGGCACCCCCTCGTGCAACTTCCATCACTGCGGGGCCCGCTATCAGCAGGAGGGACAAGTATCGGCGGATGTTGCGGGAGTACCTGGCAGACCGTACCCCTGTCCTCCCCGATCCCTCGGCGTCCTACACTTACTGGGTCTCCAAGTTGGACCACGTGGCTGGAACTGTCCCTGTACGCCTTGGAGGTGCTTGCCTGCCCCTGCCGCCAGCGTGCTATCAGAAAGGGTGTTCAGCGCAGCCGGGGGGCATTATAACCGATAAGCGCAGCCGCCTGTCAACCACAGTGCCGACAGGCTGGCGCTAATCAAAATGAACAGCAAGTGGATTGACCCGGACTTTGCTTCTCCAACAGTGGAAAGCAGCCAAAAGTGAAGTGCCATCTGTATGAAGTGCCATTTCCTCCTCCACCTCCTCCTCCTCCTCCTTAACCGCCGTAGAATTGCTCCGTAAATAAAAAAATTTATATATTTATGGCCTCACCTCTTGGGCCTCCACAAAATTTTTAAAAGGTCTCACCTCTTGGGCCGCCACAATAATTTTTTAAGAGGTCTCACCTCTTGGGCCTCCACAATAATTTTTAAGAGGTCTCACCTCTTGGGCCTCCACATAATTTTTAAGAGGTCTCACCTCTTGGGCCTCCACATAATTTTTAAGAGGTCTCACCTCTTGGGCCTCCACATAATTTTATCGAGGTCTCACCTCTTGGGCCTCCACATAATTTTAAGAGGTCTCACCTCTTGGGCCTCCACAAATTTTTAAGAGGTCTCACCTCTTGGGCCGCCACATAATTTTTAAGAGGTCTCACCTCTTGGGCCTCCACATAATTTTTTAAGAGGTCTCACCTCTTGGGCTCCACATAATTTTTTAAGAGGTCTCACTCTTGGGCCTCCACATAATTTTTAAGAGGTCTCACCTCTTGGGCCTCCCACATAATTTTTAAGAGGTCTCACCTCTGGGCTCCACATAATTTTTAAAGGTCTCACTCTTGGGCCTCCACATAATTTTTAAGAGGTCTCACCTCTTGGGCCTCCACATAATTTTAAGAGGTCTCACCTCTTGGGCCTCCACATAATTTTTTTAAGAGGTCTCACCTCTTGGGCCTCCACAAAATTTTTAAGAGGTCTCACCTCTTGGGCCTCCACATAATTTTTAAGAGGTCTCACCTCTTGGGCCTCCACATAATTTTTAAGAGGTCTCACCTCTTGGGCCTCCACATAATTTTTAAGAGGTCTCACCTCTTGGCCTCCACAAATTTTTAAGTTTTTTAAGAGTCTGGGCCTCCACATAATTTTAAGAGGTCTCACCTCTTGGGCCTCCACAAAATTTTTAAGAGGTCTCACTCTTGGGCCTCCACATAATTTTTAAGAGGTCTCACCTCTTGGGCCTCCACATAATTTTTAAGAGGTCTCACCTCTTGGGCCTCCACATAATTTTTTAAGAGGTCTCACCTCTTGGGCTCCCTCACATAATTTTTAAGAGGTCTCACCTCTTGGGCCTCCACATAATTTTAAGAGGTCTCTCCTCCACATAATTTTTTAAGGTCTCACCTCTTGGCCTCCTCTACATAATTTTTAAGAGGTCTCACCTCTTGGGCCTCCACAAATAATTTTTAAGAGGTCTCACCTCTTGGGCCTCCACATAATTTTTAAGAGGTCTCACCTCTTGGGCCTCCACATAATTTTTAAGAGGTCTCACCTTCCTCACATTTTTTAAGAGGTCTCACCTCTTGGGCCTCCACATAATTTTTAAGAGGTCTCACCTCTTGGGCCTCCACATAATTTTAAGAGGTCTCACCTCTTGGGCCTCACATAATTTTTAAGAGGTCTCACCTCTTGGGCCTCCACATAATTTTTAAGAGGTCTCACCTCTTGGGCCTACAATTTTTAAGAGGTCTCACCTCTTGGGCCTCCACATAATTTTAAGGTCTCACCTCTTGGGCCTCCACATAATTTTAAGAGGTCTCACCTCTTGGGCCTCCACATAATTTTTAAGAGGTCTCACCTCTTGGGCCTCCACACTCTCTTGGGCCTCCACATAATTTTTAAGAGGTCTCACCTCTTGGGCCTCCACATAATTTTTAAGAGGTCTCACCTCTTGGGCCTCCACATAATTTTTAAGAGGTCTCACCTCTTGGGCCTCCACAAAATTTTTAAGAGGTCTCACCTCTTGGGCCTCCACATAATTTTTAAGAGGTCTCACCTCTTGGGCCTCCACATAATTTTTAAGAGGTCTCACCTCTTGGGCCTCCACATAATTTTTAAGAGGTTCTCACCTCTTGGGCTCCACATAATTTTAAAGAGGTCTCACCTCTTGGGCCTCCACATAATTTTTAAGAGGTCTCACCTCTTGGGCCTCCACATAATTTTTAAGAGGTCTCACCTCTTGGGGCCCCTCTTGGGCACAAAATTTTTTAAGAGGTCTCACCTCTTGGGCCTCCACATAATTTTTGAGTCTCACCTCTTGGGCCTCCACATAATTTTTAAAGGGTCTCACCTCTTGGGCCTCCACATAATTTTTAAGAGGTCTCACCTCTTGGGCCTCCACAAAATTTTAAGAGGTCTCACCTCTTGGGCCTCCACATAATTTTTTAAGAGGTCTCACCTCTTTGGGCCTCCACATAATTTTTGGCTCCACATAATTTTTAAGAGGTCTCACCTCTTGGGCCTCCACATAATTTTTAAGAGGTCTCACCTCTTGGGCCTCCACATAATTTTTAAGAGGTCTCACCTCTTGGGCCTCCACATAATTTTTAAGAGGTCTCTCACCTCTTGGGCCTCCACATAATTTTTAAGAGGTCTCACCTCTTGGGCCTCCACAAATTTTAAGGTCTCACCTCTTGGCCTCCACATAATTTTTAAGAGGTCTCACCTCACCTCTTGGCCTACAAACAATTTTTATTATGGCTCACCTCTTGGGCCTTAATACAATTTTTTAAGAGGTCTCACCTCTTTGGCCTCCACTTATTTTTCGAGGGCTCACCTCTTTGGCCTCCACATATTTTTTCGAGGGCTGACCTCTTTGGGCCTCCATATAATTTTTTCGAGGGCTCACCTCAAGCTAACTTTGCGCACTCATTAAAATATTTTCACAACAAGGACCTAAGAGCCCTCGATGGAGAGCTTTGTGTGGGGGCCTGTTATAGGGAAGAGATGCGGCCCTGCGGGCTCTAGCCTGCCTTCTCCATGAGCCTCTGGCCAGCCCACGGCCTCTTCCTGGCCTTTTGCAGTCCTACGCATCCCTCAACATCCCCACTGCTTTACCTGCTAGACATGACACTGGGCAAGGTCGGGTCACTGACATCTCAAGCGCCAACAATTTGGGCATTTAAGGCTTCTGCATGTGTTTGAGTTGTTTTTACATTTTAAAGAAGACATGTCTGACCACATCTCACACACACACACAATGACAATTAGGGGTGGGGTCTATTTGCTTTCCCCTTTGCCTATGCCATCTGTGGTTGTCATAGGCAACGTGATTTTAAGGGGTGCAGAATTTTATCTTCTTTTTTGTCTAGTTTGGCTTGGGGTCCATGGCAATTTAGAGGAAAGAAGGTTTCCTTGTATGGTCTCACTTTACAGAGAGGTTACATTGTCTTTGGAGTGTATTGTTGAGAGGCTGTGATAGTGGCGTAATAGTGCGACTTGGGCGCGTTATATGCACCCAGACATGCTTCCCCTGCTGTCCTAGTTGCATTCCAGCAATGTTGGCATCCTTTTCTGAGGTTTCAGGGTGGACTTGGTGACCTCCAAGTGGTCGAATTGAGATTTCCAAGTGGCGAGCATTTTTTCCCCATAGACTTTAATGGGATTCGATATTCGGTCGAATAGTCGAATTTCGCGGTCTATTCGAATCGAATTTCGAACTTTCGAATATTTCACTACTCGCTCATCTCTAGTGATGAACAATCACTGCTAAGATCATTCATCCCTATACAGTTTGTTTGTCAGCAGCACATGCTTATGTACACAGGGCAATGCTGACAAGTGATGATATATTGTGCCATATAAATGATCAGATGCTTTATTGGGACCTATTAATGCTCATTCTGATGAATGGCCCATGTAAAAGGGCCTTGTCACTTAAGATCATCATTATAAGCAGGTGATCAATACCTATACAATAAATAAACCTTTATACTGAGGGACACGCTAAGAAACACCTATATATTCTTCAGATATATTTACAGTTAATAAAAAATACACAATCAGTTATATTATATTCAATTCTTTATTATTACATCTCACAAAAATCCATAAAAAATTGTTAAAACAATGTCAAAAGGGAAATAATGTAATTCATATATAGCGTAGACTATGGCAGCACAGTAGATTTAATAAATATATAGGGAATTCAATAATACAATATAATAGTTTTATATTACATGATGTGATGTATAAAACAAATTCATGGTCACCAATAGCTATTATCTATAGTTTGTTAAAGGCCTTATACATATATCCCGAGTGCTGACCCATAAATTATAATAAAGTACCTCTTATCTAACTGCAAATAACTAATTTCTGAGCCAACCTACATGTATTTGAAATAATTTTTCACGGGACACCTTAAAACTTTCTTTTGGGCCATTAGATAACAGAAATAATATTGAAAAAATAATATTTAAGGAAAAATTGTAAAAACTATGAAAATATGTATATTTCCCCATTCTTATCAATTTTTTTCTGTTATAAAATATTTCAAGATGAAACACTTCTAAAACCATTACCATACCTCTGTACCATGAAAATGAATGTTATTTGTGTAATTTATCTACCAGCTGGACCCCCACATAATGTAATATATAACTCAGTATTATTATTGATGAATTCCCTATATATTTAATAAATCGCAGTAGTCTATGATATATCTGAGGTCTAAAGAAGGTCTGATGGGCATCTGATGAGGGTCTGATATGAAGGTCTCATGTAATGTCCTGATATGGTGGTCTGATGTGATATCCTGTTATGGGGGTGTGATGTAATGTCTTGGAGGTCTTATCTGAGAATTTGATATGGGAGTCTGATCTGAGGATCTGATATGAGGTCTGATGAAATTTCTTATTTTCCTCCTTTAAAACCTGGGCTGCGTCTTATCAACAGATGCATCTTATAAAGCAAAAAATACGGTATATACAGTAAGTGGTCCCTTCTGAGATTGTTTTTAATGGATTGTTTTTAATGGATTTGTGTGAGATTTAATAATAAAGAATTGAATAAAATATAACTTATATAAAATATATTGGGAGAATATATAGGTGTTGATTAATATAAGCAGTGCTTGTCTGGGATTAAGAAGCAAGCCAGGCACACAAATGTCACCAACCCAATTTTCTCTCCCCATGGAAAAATATAGTGGCACATAATGCATGTTGCAGGAATTTTGCCTTCTTAGGTATTGGCCCCCACTGTTCCCTTAACTATGTGAACCACACCATCACACAACCACAGTACAGCACCACTAGCAGCAGAAATAAAAAAAAATGGCTTGGTTTAGCTAAAAGCAGGCAGAGCTTTGTAGCAAAGTTACAGGCATAAAATGCACAATTTTTGCCAATATTTTGGCACATGTCTGGGGTAAAAAAAATCTATCTCAGACTAAGCCAAACAATAGTTGATATACTGTCAGAAAGAAGTGTCTAACCATGTATCAGATGTATCCTTCAGCCTAAACATCTGCAATAAATCTGGTGTAAATCTAGACAACCTGTCTAAGTTTATGCCAACTACAGGATTAGTAAATCTGGGCCAGTGTTTTTATTTTTGGAGTTTTTGGGTACAGTGCTTTTTTTTCCAGATTTTTTTTTCTGGAAAAGTTCAACATCATAAATCTCCATGAAATCTTCAGGCTCCATTGAAATAGCCACTAAAATCCACCGTGTATAACAATAATATCACATATTTCACGCTGCATACAGGTCAGTATGTACAGGTCTCTTAAAACAACATAATCAACCAGTTACAGTTTAGAATAAAGCCACGATAAAATGGTATCATGTAATGTCACAACCTATTCCTAAAACAATATACCTAGAACAGGAAGGTTCAATAGTTGGATACCATTGGAGTAACATTGAGGCAGATACTACTGTACTTACAGTATATGTAATCAAACATAAATGATTTGCAACCATATGAAATAAAAACTGAGGGAGAAGGGGCTAGACATTTAATATTGCAAAGTGAGATGCCAGCAGTTTAACCCTTTTGGGACACAGATAAAAAAAGATCCATAAGGCTTCCAGCAGAAAGATCTATAAGGCTTCCCAATCTAGCAGTTTGCCATGATGATTACCACAACTGGAGGGGAAGACGACTTGCACTATGTCATGTACTTGCAATGTGTAAATGTTTCTCTGTTGTACAGGGGCAAAATGTAAGTCAGACATTTCTAATCTTAATCAGCAATGTTAGAAATGTATCACCTCATTCTTACCTTCAATAATTGATAATACACCCCACATGCTGTAATCTACATGCAGTAAATGCTATTAAATACACTACAATCAAAATGTTACAATTAATATATGGTTTCACATGATAGCTTGCCTTGTTAGCCAAATACACATGGATGGACACAATGACACTGCAAAAAGACCATAAAACATGTCCATATTTCAAAGATCTTTTGTATTGTAACCATGCAATTTCCAGTGGAAATTACCAGGACACAATTTGTTCCGCAATAGGTGTCTTTTCTGAATATGCATTTACCCCAGGTTCCAGGATCTTAAAAAGAAGTGGTACTTGGTACAGGAAAGGGATGTATCCCTACTTCTACTAAAGTTAATATCCCTAGCTGTATTTAGTGTATAAGTTGAATAACCCCATCTCAAAATAGTGACAATAGAAGAGCAATTTCTTCTAGCTTGGATCATTTTACCAACCATGATGATATTAAAGACATAAAAGGGTTGGCTTGATGACTCATAAAGTTCCCGACTCTACTTTTTAGGTATTAAATTCTATGAACAATATGATTTTCAACATCTCTGGACAGCATCAAATCTATAAATGTAATTGCATAAAAATCATGGCAAACAGTACATAGGAGTTGTAATAAGGTTGTGATTGATGCATCCCATAAAGTCTAGTATGCTCACCACATCACCGCCCCATATAACAATGAAGTCTTCAATATAGAAACTGTACCAGCCCAGGAGTTGGACAAAGGGGTTCTCAAAATTGAACAAGCAGCTTTTCCTCTATAGGCTTCACTGTAAGACTTGAAAAACGCCAGAAAAAAAATGTGAACTGTAATACTGTGAACTGTGGGTCTGCGTATCCCACAAAGTCCAGTGTTCTGGTCACATTGTTACACCAGAAAACAATGAGGTCATTGATGTGACAACCATACCAGATCAAGAATTGGACAAAGTGTTTCTCCACATTGAACAAGTGGGTTTTCTCCTATGGGCTTAAGAATAGGACTTGAAAATGCCTGAAAAAAAAGTTGTAAAAAATTAAAAACTTCCATGGAAAAAGCAAATGCATAGATCACATAAGTTGAGCATAGATACTTTTTCTGCAGAGGAAATCTTTGAATAAAGAGAGCAGAAAAGAAAATTCTTGATTTCTTCTCAGAACAGAGTGAAGTAAAGAGCCAAGCGTCAGTCAAAGCACACTGTTGAAGACTTTTTCCATGATTATGTATTATTTAGATTTGCAGTATTAATTATGAAGTCACGGAAGCCGCATTCTAAACATCAACACTCATGAAGAAAAATGACAATTCTGTTGTGTTGCAATAAAATGTATTAGCATAATTAAGGTGTTCAATATGTTTCCTGTACACATTTCAAATTTAATCACAGAGTACTGAGATAACAGTAATAAGAAAAACAAACGAAGAATTCTAAACAGCACTGTGTGAAAGAGTCCAGTCAAAGAACAAGAGATATTCTGAACATAAAAAACACAATATTTAATACTGCATTGTATTTGTCATTCAAATTATTGTAAGACAGAAGGTTACTATGGTAATGTCCAATACAACTGACAACTACCATGGTCCTGAAGAAGCAGGTTGTTTTACTGATAGTAACCACAGCTAGATAGCCACTATGAAAAGTCACCTTCATGTTTAAATACAGGTTACAACAGTGGTGGAAAGTGGCCTGGCCTGGGTTTTCAAGATCTTTTTACTGATGATTAGAGTTAGAGTACTTCATAAAGTATTAACATATAACTGTGTCTATAGGGCATGTGCACTTCTTCTGGCTCTTAAAGGGCCTACTGTACATGCACAACTTGATTTTCTCCTAGTCAATGACTAGTCATCTTGGGGTACTTAAGGCACTTTTCCCTGTGGGAAGGTATCTAAACAATAGGTCTAGTTTGATAGTGTTCCGCTTGTACTGTCCTTTGTCTGCCTCTGTACACACTTCTGCCTGTTTCCCAATTTGACCAATCGCTGCCTGACCTCGGCCTGATCTCGGATCTGGCCCTGAGCTGCCCACCCTCACCTTGGACTGTTTATTGGATTGCACAAACTCTACCGGCCCTGACTTTGGCCTCTCCATGACTATGCCTTGCCTGGTTCCACTGTGTTATGCACTGCTGTCTTTTGACCTTGTGGATCAGCAGTCACTTGAACAGAGACTACTCCAAAAGGTAGTGGTCTGTTAGGTTCCCCCACAGTGAAGTCCAGATTCTTGTATAGGGGTTAAAGGATGAAGACCATGGGGGGCGTTTAGATAATACCATTGGAAGTAGCTCCAAGTCAAATCTGTTGAAATGACACAGTGGGTCCACACCTGCTGTGTTGCACTCTATTTTATACACATGTAAAGATTTTTTTCTACCTGGACAACCCCAGATGCCTCCAGAGCCTTAACTGTGTGTATAGTGTTAACTGCTTTCTTCAGATCTCCAGCAATATAATAATGCTGTCATTAAAGCGGTTGTCTCACTTCAGCAAATGGCATTTACATACCTCCCAACTTTGGAAATGGACAAAGAGGGACAAATTGTGCTAAGCGCGCCGCTGCTAATCTTTTCGTCACTAGGCCATGCCTCTTACTCCGCCCAAAACATAACTATACACTTAATCCCACTCAGTCCCCTTACTGCCCCACATAGTAATTATTCCCCAATTATGTGCCCCCAGTAATATGCGCAGTTATGTGCCCCCAGTAATATGCCCTGTTTTGTGCCCCAGTATTAAGCCCTGTTATGTGCCCCAAGTAATATGCCCAGCTGTGCCCCCCCAGTAATATGCCCACATTGTTCCCCCCAGTAATATGCCCACATTGTGCCCTCTTGTAATATGCACACATTGTGCCCCCCTGTAAAACGCCCACATTGTGCTCCCCAGTAATGTTGTGCTCCCACAAATGTGTCCACATTGTGCTCCCCAGTTTATGTTGTGACCCCAGTATTATGCCCACATTTGTGCTCCCCAGTAATGTTGTGCCCCCAGTAACATGTCCACATTGTGCCCCAGCCCCAGTAATATATTGTCCTCCAGTAATTCACAGAAAGTTGAAAAAAATAAACACCATAATACTTACCTTCTTCCGAGCAGCATCACCAGCAGGACATCTTCTTCTCTAGTCTGGAGGGGGAGGAGCCAAGGCTGACTGACAGCCGGCCCACCCCCGCCCAGAAGGTGTGGAGAGCTGCCTGGAGGTACGGAGAGCCTGCAGGGAGGATGGGAGGCATTTATCATGTTGACAAAGTTAATACAAGGTACTTACTAATGTATTGTGGCCGTCAGGGGCATTGCTAGGTTAAAACATTCGGGGCCTGGGCCTCTGATGTTTTGTCCCAGGCCCAGAATGTCCAGCCTGCCTGCTAGATACAACTGTATTGCCGTCCTTAGGACGGCAATACAATTGAATCTAATGCACTGGAAGATCAGAAGGACCTGTGGTGACATCACAGGTCATGTGATCAGTTCTAAATGTAGTAGCTGAAGAGGACCTATGATGATGTCACCACCATGTGACCACTGGAGGAGAGGACGGCAGTGAAGAAGAGAAGAAGCTGTGGTGATGTTTGAGGAGGGGTAAGTGACTCTATTAACCTTTTTTCAGTAAAGAACCATATTTAGTCCAGTGCAATCCACAGTCTAAAGAAGAACTCCCGCAAAAAACGTTATTCTCTGACATGCATGATATAATATGTAGTGATTGTCATTTTCTTATCAGTGACTGTTTCTGTGAGTAAAAACCTCTCTTCTTATTGTAGCTGGGTCATGTGACCAACTCCCTGACTTCCAACTAACCCAGGACAGAAAGCCAGTAACTGCTCTATTCATTTCTATGGGAGCCTCACTTTCAGTCTCATAGGAATACATAGAGAATTAGACTTCCTGTCCACACATAAGTCTATGTGTGAGTTGGTGGGTCTAATTGCTGGTCACATGACACAGATAAGAAACTTCAGGATGATATAAGTCAAAAATTCAGACACTGGTAAGAAAATGACATTCTACAGACTATATCATGTACATTTCTAGCAGGACATGGAATACATTTTTTGTCGGGAGTTCTTCTTTAAGTAATGGACTTTATGAATCAGCTGATTAAACCCTTATTGCTGTTACTAGGCTGTGTTCCTATATATAACCTTTGTCAACTTTTTCTGCCCTGCTTTTTATTTAGTAGCTCATTTGTTGGGCATTCTACATTATTTTTGCAGACCAAAGTATGTCCTGTCCCTGATTTTGTGGAGTTTTATTACATTGTGGGGATATATGGGGTATTAAAAATATTTTTGTAATCGCATCAGCTAATGGTAGAAAATCTGCCGAACTAGTCCTGATCGAAGTTGTGAATATAGCAAAATGCCATGTACAAAAAGAAAGGAGACACATTAGTTTTTCTTTTAGACATTTTTTTCTTTTGGATCTACTCCTGGCTTTTGCTTATAAAACTACACGAAAGACTGTGTCTGTGATTCCAGTCATGGGGTAATGTCACCCATGCTTTCTGATGCATCTCCCAGGGATGCTGGGAATTGTGGTTATTTAACTGGGACTGTATGTGTCACGCTCGGGTGTGGGGGGAAAAGCCACACCGAGCGTATGAGGGATGGGAACAGACAAAACCAGGGAACTGGTCACCTCCTGCAGGGGACCCTAAGACTAGGCCCTAGCTGGCTACCAGTATGAACTAACCCGGGTGGTAGGAAAGCTCATACACAGGAACCTAATCTGAGTAAACCCTAGAACACCCTGCAGTCTAATGACACAAGAGAGTAACCTGTTCCTCCAAGCGTAAGGAGGAACAGGAGACTCAAACAGGAATAACCAAAGGAAGGGAAAACACTTAACTTTAAGTAGAACTCAGCAACAGGATCTCAGCCGAGATCCACACCACTCTCAACAGGTATGTAGCAGATATAAACCGCAAGGGATACTGGGAGAGGAAGAGGTAAATAGGAGACAGCTAATTGCCCAGCGGCAACAGCTGAGGGAAAGGGGTGTGGAGAACAGCACCCAAACCACAGGGAATAGCCTGTCAAACCTGTCACTTAGAAAGCCGCGCAGAACGTCTGATTCCAGACGCAAGACCACTCGTGACAGTATGTTAGGGCTGAAGGGAGTGATGTTATTTACATGGGACTGAATGTTGGAGGGAGCTGGGGTAGGGTGATGTTATTTACATCGGACTGTATGTTGGAGGTGACTGGTGGGGGGGGATGAGGGGATAAATGTCCATGATCGTCATTATTGCTGATCACAGATATTGCCTCTCAATGTCTGCTGTTTAAAACAGCAGGCACCCAGCGGTCTATAGCAGCATGTTTAACCCCCAAATTTAGTCATATATAGCAGTAATGTTTAGCCCCTTAGTAAACACCAATAAGCCTTTTTACAGTGGACACTAAGGGGCCTTAGGTTGCGATGCTGCCTTTTCAAGGCAGTCCGGTGAGTGCTGCACGGGAACCCCGTACAGTGGAGTGCAGGGGCTCGGCTCTCACATGAGATCCGCGCTCCTGCTCTAACAGCCAGTACTGACATGGGTGTTGATCCAGGCTGTTTAACCTCTTACATGTTGCGGCTATTTCCCATTGGCATCACGTGATCACCTCTCTGGCGCAGCCTTTTGGTCAATGTTAGTATAGCACTGACAAGCATGAATGAAATGCATTGTACTATAGGGATAATGCATTTTATTTTAGAAGCATTCAAAAGATCACCTGTTATAGTCTCCTTGTTGGACTATAAAGTGGTTAAAAAAGTTAAAACCAAAAACATTTTTAAATAAATAAATTCCAATAAAAAATTACTATTTCAGGTTAAATCGATTCGCTACCACAAAGCACGAGAAAATTCAGCTTTGCAGCTAATCAAATTTATCCTTAAATTCGGTTCGAATTCCACTTCGTTGGATTCAATTTGCTCATCTCTAGTTATTACTCCCATGATAGACAGCATTGAGTGTTGACCATTGCTTCAGGTCTCTTTCATGTAGAACTATGTTGCCATTTAAAATGTTTCTATGTGTTCCATTTGCCCTAGCTAATCAATCTGAGATTCTGTGAATAAAATTAGACTGTTACTATACTGCAATGCAAAGGTGGATTTAGAGAAACCACTAATTGGCCACATTCCTGCAAACGCTCATTCCCGATAATCTGGCCATCTAAATGTGCTGCAGATCACCTGATGATTGCAGTGATGTCAGGAACAAGAATCTTGGATTGATAAGGACTGAAACAGTATCATCTTAAGTGACCAATACAGGTTCTGTTTGGGATAGACAGGTTGAAGTATGGAGGCATTGTAGTGATCTATTCAATCCTGCCTTTGCTGTGGATCAACACATTGCCTCAACTGCTGGTGTGATGATCTGGGGATTTAGTGCCAATTGGGCATTTATGGAACTAGCTGGAATGGTAAGTTTGGACAACCTATGGGTGTGAAGGATCTACAGGCCCAACTACAAAATCTGTGGGCAAATGTGCCACAGGATACCATATAGAACCTGTATGCCTCCATGCCCAACCATATCTCATCTTGTATCCAAGCTAGAGGTGGCCCAACAGGGTACTAGAGCAGGGGTGGCCAAACTGTGGCTCTTGAGCCACATGCGGCTCTTTGCCTCTTCAAGTGCGGCTCTAGCAGTGGAGCCTGGAAGCAGTCAGGCCAGTGCACTCTCCTCCCCATGCTCAGATCACCTTTCCTGATTGGGCACCATTGCTACTCTGCAGCTCCAGCTTGCTGTCCACTATGTCCTGATGCACACAGTGTCAGATCGTAGTATGTGGAGATGCGCACTATGACCTGACGTTGTGAGCATCAAGTCACAGTGGAGAGCATGTCAGAGCTGTAGAGTAGGGAGAGGTAGGTGATTTTTATTTTTTTTTTATTATAGAGCAGAACATGGGGGCCTGATCTGAGCATGGGAGTGTCTGATCTGAGCATGGGAGGTTCTGATCTTAGCACGGGGGGATCTGATCTGAGCATGGAGGTCATCTGATCTGAGCTTTGGGGTCTTATTTTGGGGGTCCGATTTGGAAGTCTGATGAGCATTGGGGATCTTATTTTAGGTCAGATGAGGATTGGGAGTATTGGGGGTCTGATTTAGGAGTCTTATCTGAGGTCTAATGAAAAATATTGATTCTCTTTTTTTTTCCTCTGCTAATGAAAAATAAGAAAAAATATTTTTCATCAGACCTCAGATCAGATGAAAAATATTGTTTTTCTTATTTTTCTCCACTAAAACCTAGGTGCATCTTATAGTGCGAAAAAATATGGTGACTCGTGTGTAAATGTATAGCTTGTGGCTCCTGGTAGTCATACTTTTTTTTTCTGGCTCTTTGTGTCTGTAAGGTTGGCCACCCCTGTACTAGAGCCTCCTTTCATTAGTACAGTTTTCCCCAATAAAATTATCCTTTCGCTTTTATAATGTTATCACAAATATAACATTTGATTAGATTCCAAAGAAGTGATGTAATATATATACTAGAGATGAGCGAATCATTCAAAATTTTATTCGCCGAACATTTGTCGAACTTTTCATAAGATTCGTATATTCGTGGAATCTGCGTACAAAATATACGTTATTATGTGGCGTTTAGCGAACATTCGCGCACTAATAACGAACGTTCAGTTTTAAAAGGTACGCAACTTCTTTGAACACGTATGCATGAGCGTACAAATTGCGTACGAATCTTCAGCGTACTATTGTCTAGCGATTATGTAATACGCAGGTGCTCACGACGCTAGGCCACGGCGTGCACTCCTCAGAGGCAGAGCGAATTTTTGAAAATGTCATCCAGGCGATCCTCATGATTTAGCTCTGCAGAGCTGAAATACATGATCCAGCTGATGGATCGGCAGGATTACGATGGCACACACCGCCACCCGAACCTCCCGTTCTCAGACACGCTGGCAGCAGGCTGAGGCTGGCTGAAACCTGTTGCCAGGTTACTACATAGCTTCTCCCGCAATGATGCTAATTTCTCTTCCCTTTCCTGAGGAGACAAACAATCCCCCATGTTGGATTGATACCGCGGGTCCAGACAGCATTGCCAGCCAGTATTCGTCTGTCTGCCTTATTTTTAGGATACACCTGTTGCTCCGTAAGCATGTCAGCCTCCAGACCCTGCAGCTGTGTCTCCTCCCCCTGGTCAACATTGTCATTCTCATTAAAATGCTCCTTAAATTCACTTCAAATCCCAACTGCAATTTTCTCCACATACACACCGGTTTCCATAACAACCCAGCCAGGAAATTAGCAGCCAGCTGAGGAGCTCAGGTTAATAACAACCCAGCTATTTCTCTTCACTGCTTTAAAGGGGCAGAGCGCTGTGGATGACACTGTTAAAGGGATATTCCGGTTACAAGAAATATAACTTATGTTTTAGACTAATTTTAGACTAAGACCGTTCAGTAGTAATATAAGATGTTTTTTTCCACTGCTACCCATTGCGTGTCCTCATAAATTACCATGGCATCGATCTGTAATTCAGGCCACCCCTTAAAGAAGGACTTAAAAACCCCGCCTCAGGTCTCGCTAAGCCATGCCCCTGACTCGATCAGGCCTTGCCCACTCCCACTCCGGAGCCAATGGGAATTGAAAAAATGAAGGTAAAAATCAACTTCTGTCAGCTGCATTGACTTTCTCTCTGCAACGACACACAGAAACATTAGATGAAATATACCCATGCGAAGCCAGGTCCTTCTGCTAGTATTTTCCAAATTGCAGAAGGGACACCACTAGGAGGGAGCACTGGAGTGGAGCAGTGGAATGGTGGAGCAGGACGAGTCTGACCCCTGTCTACATATGGATACTGTATCAGCAGATGACAGATCATCCGGCTGAGACTGAGATGAGTGTGCCATCCACTTCACTACCTCATCCACTTTCTCCTCCACTACAATTTTGCTCCTTGGTGGGTTAGCCCGGTGGAACACCAGCCAAGTATTGCGAATGCTACAAGTAGAAGCTCCGGCTACAGGTCCTTTGGCACTGCTGCTCTGTGTAACCTTCTCCTTTTTTTAGAGCTCGAGGTCTGGCTGGAACTGGAACCCTTTTGCTTATCCATTCTAGACATTTTTCACTTCACTCTGTGGCCCTGCAGCTGGTCTTTGTCTTTGTCCCTGTCTCTCTCTATCTCTCTTCCTGTGTCTCTCTCCCTGCCTGATTAATTACTAGCCCTGCACTGGCCCTGCACTTGCCTTGCACTTGCCCTGCATTCACCCTGCAGTATCCCTGATGTGTAATATGGATTCCCTGAACAATTACACCCTAATTTCAACAACACAGGTCTCAGTGTCTTAGAACTTCACACAGAGTGCTTCTGCTTGTCTCAGCAGTCGCAGCAGAAGTGATGCGTCACTGGCTTACCGAGCCTGAGCCAATCAGAGCAAGCCCTGCCCACTAGGTCAGGTGACCGCTTTCAGCCCGGGCTTTTGCGCACGAATACCGAACTAACAGTAAAAGTTTGCTAATTACTTGTATTTAGAGATGAGCGAGCATGCTCGGCCGAGCATGCTCGAGTGCCATTTTTGCGTATTTGCGTATGCATTTTAAAATTTGTACGCTAATCATACCCATATTTTAATCTATACGCAAATGCGTACGAATAGCGTACGAATAGCGTACAAATTAAATTCCGATAGCGCATATACATGTTTGCGTAAGTAGGTGAGGCATGAGACCCCATAGCCACGCCCTTTCTTTGAACATAAAATTGACCCTGAAATAAAAAATAATTCTGGCGTAAAATAATATTCAAAAGATCAACAATAAAGGACTGGCATTCAGGAGAATAGGTAGAGTCGCGTAAAAAGCGAGAGACAACCGAGATACCCATGTCATGATCAATAGACGTATATAAAGATACCACATCAAATGAAGCTAAAATGATATGAACATACAAAGATATATCTATCTGTTGTAACTTTATAAGAAAATCAGATGTATCTTGTATATAAGATTTAGCCTCAATAGCATATTTGCGGAAAATGTGGTCTAAAAAAATGGCGATATTGGAGAAAATCGAGTCCGTTCCAGATACAATAGGGCGACCAGGTGGGTCAACCAAAGATTTATGTATTTTAGGTAAAATATATATTACAGGTGTAATAGGAAAATCTACGGTCAAGAATTTCTCCAAATCAACATCATTTATGCCGCCAGATAAAGCTTCGGTAAGAATATCCTTAATTAAACGAGCAATCATAAACTTAGGATCAGTATCGACAGGAGTGTATACATCGGTATCCTGAAGTTGTCTCAACACTTCCGCTATGTATTTGTCAGTATCCATGATTACGGTAGCACCCCCTTTATCCGCAGGCTTAACAGTGAGGCCCTGGTCCAGACGAAGCTGGGCCAGGGCCTCACTCTCAGCACTAGTCAGATTAGGGTATTTGAAAACAGAGGAAGCAATGCTCTGTTTCAAAGACAAAATATCCCTATTGACAGCAGAAATAAATGTATCAATGGCCGGTGAATTAACGACTGGTACAAAATTACTTCTATTGCTTAAATCTAGCTGTTTCAAAGACAATTCACTAGAGCGTACATTAGTATTAATAACCTGATCTTTGAACAGAACCTTTAGTTTAATAGAGCGAAAAAAAGAGTATAAGTCTCTATCTATCTGAAACCAGTCCGCCTGTGAACTAGGGCAAAATGACAATCCCTTAGAAAGCGCGCTCACCTGGGATGTAGTGAGAGTCTTAGAGGAGATGTTAATTACATTGGTTTCTTTCTTTCTTTCACCTACTTACGCAAATATGTATATGCGCCATTTGGAGGAAGATGTCGTCTCTGTCTCCCACCACTTCACCCATGTGGTGAGGTGGTGGAGATACATTGATGACGTCTTCCTCCTATGGCATGGCTCATTGGATGGGCTTTTGTCCTTTCATGCTTTCTTGAACCAAATAGACCCATATGTGAAATTTACACTGGTACATTCCGATACTAATGTGCAGTTTCTTGACACCATGGTTTCTTTGGTAAACCACACCCTTCAAACGGATCTCTTTGTGAAATCTACCGACAAAAATTCTCTGTTACATTACAGCAGTAGACATCCACATAGCATGATAAAACACCTACCGTATAGTCAGATGCTACGCGTTAAACGCATTGTGTCAGATGTGACTGTTCTCCCTGGTACTTTGGATACGATGGCTCAAAAATTCTGTGATAGAGGTTACCCTAAGACATTGGTACAGACTCAGAAAAGACAGGTTTTGACCATGGATAGAAATACTGTTCTTCAGTCTAAAACCAGGGCTCCTGCACAGAACAAGGTATACTTTGTCTCTAATTTTACGGAACAGTCGTATGCCATTGGTAATATTATACAAAGGAATTGGTCCATTTTACATAAGGGACATAATGATGTTATGGAATTTGCATCTCCGCCTATTCTGTCCTATCGACGTTCAAGGAGTATAGGTGATCAGCTAGTACACTCAGATGTGATGCCTTCTAGACAGCCCAGACAGAGATTACTACATCCCCAAAAAATGGGCTGTTTCCCTTGTCTCTCCTGTGTTAATTGCCGTTTCATGATAAAAGGGAACCAGTTTGTCCATCCAGTTACTGGACAGACGTATACAATTCGCCACTTTTTGACTTGCAATTCTTCATTTGTCATTTATTTGTTAATTTGTCCTTGTAATCTGTGGTATGTGGGTGAAACCACTCTGGATTTGAAAACGAGACTCAACTACCACAGATATACAATTCGTAAGAAAAGGTTGGACTTGCCTGTCTCTAGACATTTTGTTGAACATAAACATTTTGAACATCAACTTCGTTTCAAAATAATTGACTATGTCCCCCCACCACGACGTGGTGGTGATCGAGTAAAGATGCTATTGAGGAAAGAGCTCCAGTGGATACATAAATTATCTACGCTATATCCACTAGGTTTAAATGCGGAATATAAGTTGAATGTATTACTTTAGGGGGTTTGCCTGTTTTCTCTGTGATATTTCTCCTGTAGTGCATTCCTCTTGCGTATATGTTTTTTTGCTATCTGTATTATATTATGATCATACAAAAAATTTTCTTTTGTTATGACATTATTATTAATTATATGTTTTGATTATTTTCTGTAGGGTCCCGTGGACTGAGAGTGCTCAGCGGAACAATACGAGGACCAATCATCGCTCTACTGCATATTTATATGTCCGAATAAGACTCTATTTTTATAATAAACATACAGGAGATATATGTTACTCAATATTTATATACTGTGCCAGTATTTATTTTGGTAATTCTACACATGGGAATCACGCCTTGGCGGCAGAGCGATGTGGTTATATCTGCTGTGGATGTGTCTCTCTATTTAATCGTGGAGTGACATATTTACGGCGATATGGAGCGTGAATTAGTGTCACATTTTGTGTGTTCACTGTTCATCGCCCCCACGTTGTTCAGTTGCATTGACAATGGCGATATTACCTATACAGGGGATTCCTGGTTGATTAGGTGACAAGAACCTGTCACCATGTAGTGTATTACCATATCCAAGATGTCCTCTGGATAACGGATTCTTTACCTGCGCATGCGCGTGGGTTAAGGGCATATTGCCAGTTTTCTTCATGGCGCTCTCGCCTTGGACTGAGCGGAGGCGCATGTTTGACATGCGCAGTTTGTAATACATTCTCTCCTGGATATGCACGTGATGTTATATGTTTCTTGGACATGCGCAGTGAGGATCTAGGGACGCTAATATTGGTACCTCGTATTGCCCTGCTATGAACTTCCCTTATGATCCACGTGGACCAGGCTGGTTTATTGTTTTTAATCATCATGAATTACACCTGTCACTTATTAATTATGTTATTAGATTATTCGTATATTTTGCACTATATTTATGAACTATTTTTAGATATTTAATCATGTACGCTACACTTTGTCACTGCGGTTTTTAAGTGATCATGTTCACATTTGTGTCACTTTTGTATAATGTTTTATTTTTGCTGGATTATTTTGTATTAATTTTCTGATTGATTAATTGTACACTTGTGCACTTTCTGTTTAAATACTCTGTTCACATTGCACTCATTTGCTTGAGAAAGGCTCATGGTTTAGAGCCGAAACGTCGCATGGCCCACACGGGTGAATAAAAGAGCTTTATTTTATTTATTATTTTTTGGTGAGTGCTGCCTTTTTTCTCTATATATATTCATGATCCTAATCAGATCATAGGCTTTGCACCCCGGATTCATTTTTTTAGTGCTGCCGTTTTTTCTTGTTATATATATATATATATATATATATATATATATATATATCAGTGGTGCTCTTTTTTCTCAGATTCTGTTGGCTGTCTTACAAGGTGCCTGGGTGGCTTTCACTTCTGCTGCTTGCAATGTAAGGGCATAATGAAAAATATTGCCATTTGTGAAGTGGAGTGAAGGTCCTCACTGCTGCAGAATACACAATCAGTTTGAAAGCAGGGACAGAATATTAATGTCTCTGAGCAATGTTGTAGAATGCATAAGCAGTAAAGTATCTAAAGTATTAAAATACTAGAATGTCATGTATGGATTCCGAAATATTGAACACGTTAATTATATTAGTACAGTAAAAATCAAATCTACAGTAAACTGTTATACAGACATAAGGTTGGGTTTTACTTGCTTCATTTAATTAGCAAAGTGTTTTTTTTTTGTTTCATTTTTGTGTTACTCAGGTGTTTCTCTAGAAACCCTTCCTTCTAACTCATTCAATGTGCTGGGATTGCTACTGTGCTATAATTATCTCTTTTGGAGGTGACAAGATAAATGAATCGATCAAGTAGCTAATTACTCCATTATCTTATCAAACCAGCAAACGGCGCACTCCTGAGGCTTATTCTACTACCAATAACATCAGGATCATTTCTATGTAAATCATGTATATGTGTGTTACAGTACTGTTTATACTGTACATTTGTGTGTGAGTGCGTATGCTCATGCGCGCGTGTAGTAGAGTTACATATGATTGGTACTGGAAGTCCACTTTTATGAGTACTCCATTCTATTGTTTCAGACAACATGTTGGTTTAAGAAGATCGCCCCGATCTTATCTACTTCACGATTCACATATTATATGAATATAACTATATAACTAAAATGTTAGCTTTCAGTTGGTGACTGACCTGATCTAACTGTATTTAATAATTTTACACTAAATAAAACACGAAAACACGTGAATAAAAAGTAAAAAAAAAAATGAAAAAAAAAAACTAAGAATCCATTCATATTTCTAGTCAGGTCAGAGCCTGTTATGGTTGCTTTCAGCTTTTCTGCTATTTCTATCCTTTTTGTGAACCGAGTCAATGTCAGGGATGCAGGTATCTTTTTTTGAAAAAGGATCAGGCCTAGCTATAATGATGGCTGTGTTACAAAAGGAAGCCATGGCTAATCAGACGCTTCATGCACACAATCACATTATGCCTTTGTTTTGTATGGGGGGTGCATGGGGCAAGTTCTGTATGCTTGTATACCTACAGTTTCATACAGAGGCACACTGAGGATTATTTCTGGATTGATAGATATATATGAGGATAGATAGATAGATAGATAGATAGATAGATAGATAGATAGATAGATACAAATAACAGAAAGTCCAGCAGCACAGTTAGTACAGGTGAAGTGGGTACAGGAATCCTCAAGGATAACAGGTAGTTAAATCCACTTTAGATAAATCCACAGAAAATGAGGCAGCACTCCAATAAACGGTGAATGGGTGAAGACCCTTTTTATTACACCAGGCCTGGGATAATAAAACGGTCTTCACTCATTCACTGTTTATTGGAGTGCTGTCTCATTTTCTGTGGAGATAGATTAATAGATAGATAGATAGATAGATATGAGATAGATAGATAGATAGATAGACAGATAGATATAAAGGAAAAAAGCGGCACCGCAGTAGATGAAGTAAAAGTGGAGTGCCAGCGGCTGTGGAGGTGATCCAACATCCAAATTAAGTAAATAAAAAAATAATTCCACGGCACTTTCCAGATATAATCAAAAGTAGTGCTGTTTATTCACCAGAACGCGACGTTTCAGCCCTCTTGCTGGGACTTTTCTCAAGCAGTGACATACAAGTTATGGTGCTCACAAGGTATATATGCATGTGTTACAATAATTGATAATTACACATCATTAATACAAATCGTGCAAAAAATTACATATCACTACATGATTATATCATTTCAAAGTGTTTAGTGCATTCATGTCCATCAATTCAAAATTGCTCAATGTTTATAAACAAATAAAATATAATACAGTGTCATAAATTCATTATTTAATCAATCACATAATCCCTCCCCCTTCAGGTGTGACATGAGTGCTTCAGAATTAAAAACATATAAAACTTATAACTATAATTAACTGACCGGCATATTTCCCTAGCAGAGCCCGGCATCTTGGCGTCATGTAATTCCCATTGCGCATGCGTACGCCATGTGACAATCGTCATCACGTTCACAGATGGACCGCAAGCACTCCTGAGTGGAACGCTCATGTGACAATTACGTCATCTACCTCCCGATCACATGATCCCCGTGAAGCGCATACAGATTCTCCGATGCGCTCCACAGGATCAATCCGATAATGGAAGCAATGAGTCAAAAATACTGTATATGCCATCTATATGTAGATCACTCATGGGACTAGAATATTGTGGCGAATCATATGAAGGCACAGTCTATTGTATATCATGGACATTATATAATGCAAATCAGGTAGATTAGCTCCTTGAATACCCTACAGTTTGAGTAGGAAAAACTAGATGTACATCTATGTATATTAAGAACCCAGGATGTCCCATATGCACTCTATTATCGTCGACAACAGAGTAAGCACGTGAACAGGGCAATTTCAACATCGGTATCCGGAATCCGGATACCGGATAGACAGATAGATAGATAGATATGAGATAGATAGATAGATAGATAGATAGATAGATAGATAGATAGATATCATGGGCTGTTAGACCCCTTTAAAGTATTTTTTTACTACAAAGATTTACTCTGTAGCACTACTCTGTCTTCTCAGTAACACTGTAGTGTCTGCCATTGGTCGGCACGCTACATTAGATGTGATAGAACTATAGCAATGCCGCACCGGATAATGAAATCGCACACATGATAAATGAAGAAACAGGTAAGTAATATTTGACTTATTTCGGTTTTTAAAGTGCATGACAAGCTATCACAACATGCGATCCATTATTTGCTCCCCGCGTTCTGTATTGATAGATGTATTTGTATATTATATAGGAGACGGTTCAATGATTCATCCCTCCTGTCTGCGTTCTATAGCTCATGTCCTTGAAGTCACTACTGTTAAATAACTCTCTCTGGTAGCAGAGACAGACGGAAAGAGAAAAAATATATTATGGTGCTTGTCCCTAGCAATAACAGCTGTTATGTAATTTTGTTATAAAGCTATTTCCTTCTGCTAGAAGGTCTTAGAAATAGCATTTGCTCATATAATTCTAATTCTATTTGTTTTATCCATCCGGACTTCAATAAATAGCACACATGATTCCATATCGAACATGCCATAGAGATAACCTTTAACAAGGAATTATATCATGTTAATTCATTGTTATCTAAGTGCATGCATTACCTGCCTACTTCAGAGTGCGCCACTATGTGCAGGAAAAGTTCCCTGAGTCCACCCGAATCTACATGACATACTTCATGTTACAATTCTACCTTCTTTCAAGCTTTAAGTCCAAAATTCTGTCCTGTAAAATGTCATAATACAACTTTAGGATATATGTGCATGGCAGAATAGCTTATGCAGATTTTCCATGTGGATTTTCCTGCAGGAAATCCACAGCCTAAGGGCTCATGCACATGAACATATTTCTTCTGTTTCTGTTTTATTTACAGGTTATATGGAACCATTCATTTCAATGAGGCTTAAAAAAAACGTTAATGACTCTGTGTGCATTCCTTGTCTGTATGTCCACATGTCCGTTCCGCAAAAAAAAAAATTAGAACATGTCCTATTCTTGTCCGTTTTGCAGACATGGACAGGCATTGTTACAATGGATCAGCAAAAAGACGTATGAAACATGTCCGTTTTTTTTGCAGAGCCTTGTTTTGCAAATCGCAAAATACATGTGGTTGTGTGCATGAGCCCCAATACAGTAGCAGCAAGTAGATTTGAAAAATGACCTGCAGCGCATATTTTGAAATCTTCTGCATATCAAATGTTTGTGCAGATTCAACACAGCAATCCAAAGGGTGCGATCTAGAGCAAATCTGCATCAAAATTCCAAACTGAATGCAACAAGTGCGGATTTTGTTGCAGAAACACAGCAAACAAAAAACAAAGAAAAATCTGTGTGGAAAATCTGCATAAACTAAAAAAAAACTATGGGTGTCATTTATTAAGACTGGCATTTAAGATGCCAGTCTTAACCTCTATATCTGGCTGTAGATCCAACAAAGTTATAAAGAGACGCCGGCCTCTACATGACCTCGGCACATCCAGAGCCAGTCTAAATGTAAGACAGCTTCCTTGCTGTCCTACATTTAAACTATTTTCTACACCTAGAATAGGCAAAGAAAATAAATGATGAATGAGATGGGCCTCCCAGTCCATCCCCTTCCCCACCCACACTACACCCACTTTTTTAGACCTAGTGATAATAAATGACCCCCTATGTGCATATGCCATAACTGGGGTAAGAACTCTTTCTTTGGCAAAGATCATCTGATTCCCTTCTGGTTGCCTGCAGTTGCCACTAGGGGGAGTTTTACTAAGGAGAGATTTATTCTGCTACCATTGAACTAAATCATAAATCTATGATTCAGTAAGCTCTTAAATGGTGTGTCAGTAAATTGTTTAAAAAGGGTTATCATGGCATGGCATAGCAACACACAAAAGTGATACTCACCTGAGTCCATGCTGGTCTCTACTTCCTGGTCTGAGGCTGGTGATTAAGTAAAAATTTCCTGTGTTGACAAGGACCAAGCAGAAGAGACCAGCGAGCAGGCCATCAGTATGTCAGTATCTGGGAATCAGTGAAGCATCAGTTTGTTTGTTTGTTTTTTTTATGCTAGTTTTATGATATAATTGGAAGAGCTCCCATGTGCTTCTGCATCCGTGTGGCCACTTCACAAAGACAGGACATGTCATATACTTCGCCACAACCTATTGAATTCAATAGCTTTGCACCGTGATACTGCATGTACATAGCCAGTATACATGCTTTGCGAATCTGTGATTTCCGGACAGCAAAACACTTACAGTCATATGAATGTCCCCTGTCAGTCTCCGGTCCTGTGGCACACTGAAACGGATTGTGAGCATGCTGTATGTCAAACTTCCACTGATTTGATATTGATCAAATATCCAGAGGATAAGATATCAATATCTGTAACCTTGACAACCCCTTTACATTTTCTCAGGAAGATTTTAAGAATTAAAGAAGTACTCTTTATGGACAGGGAATAATTTTTGATCATGGCACAACTATTTTAATTTCTCATATTTATTTTAAAGGGTGTTTCTGGGCAGTTTGTCTAATTAGTATAAGATGCTAACCTGTAGAGAGAAGTGCTTTTACATAGTACTTACCCTCCCTTGCTCCCCCAATACCGCCATACACTAATTAGACAAAATGCCCAGAAACACCCTTTAAAATAAATATGAGAAATTAAAATAGTTGTGCCATGATCAAAAATTATCCCCTGTCCATAGGATAGGGGATAACTACGTAACTGCTGGTACCATCAATCCTGAAAATGAGGGTTCTGTTCCCCTGTCCTGATGTGTGGTACACCACACATTTGTTATAAAACTGTTTTTACATGCTATGTACCTGGTTTTCCAGCAGGTGACATACATTCTGTCAGAGCCTTAAATAGAATGGGAGTAACCATTCCATTCTTTATTCCTCCTTTGGAGAGAACAGAATGCCCCACTTCCCATCAAGGGAGGGTTTTGCAGGAAGTTGGAGTTAGACTGTGAAAGAGACAAAGCGCCAGACAAGGTGCGGTGAGGCAAGCATTTTTCCTCCTGCTACAGGAGTTTCAGAAAAGCAGCTCGTAGAGCAGTCCACTCTTGATATTAATAGAACTTTGTATCTTAAAGGGGGACAATGGGTCCGAGACACCCACTCTGTTTCAGACAGTAACCAAAACTTGAAGCTAAAGATAGCATTATATAATAAACAGTCAAGGCCAACTGCCAGAACCATGTATACTACTGGAACCAAGAAGAGAAACATCAAGTACCGTTCTGCTACTGCAAGTCTATTCCAAGTAAAGAAAAGTTAAACTGCACAAAGTCTGGACTACATTTCATTCCTTGCTTCAACTCAATCTCTGCAACAGAGATCGACTAACCGGAAGTGACAGCCTGAAGGTAGGAGAACGTGACTCAAAGCCACAATATACCACTCACATCCTACACACTGGTACTACTGCCCTGGTGGGCAGCGCACTGCTGATGCGACAGCAGGTTGAGCATGCACCCTGCAGGAAATAGCCAAGCATTTTACTCAGCAGTCCCAGCACCGGCAGTCCCAGAGGGATTGAATGGAGCCTCATATGGCTTTGTAGAAAAGACGTACAGGTCAATTACAGTTTCATACAAAACAGACCCATACTATGGTCATCTGCATTGTCTTTATATCCAATTTTTAATATACCGTATATTGTTTAACAAGTGATGCTGTGAACACATCAGCACAAAAAGTGTAATAAAGACATATTATAAACTGTTTTCGATGCCACTGCAATATACTATTGTAGCAGGATGAAATGATAATCAAGTTACTGCAATGATTTCTGCCGCTAAATTTACTTTTTCCAAAATGTATAAGTTACTACGACAAATCTAGGGTTGCAGAGATTGTGACAAGTACTGTAATATCAGGCGACATATTGTTGGTAAGAATACGTAATACACATTGTATGTGCTAACTGGGCTTTAAAATGCAGGCAAGCTTGTTTAAGATGGCCACGGAGCTGTAAATGTTCTCAGCTATTATATTCTAGCAAGTCAGAAGAAATTCCTAGACTACACTTTTATATCTCCTTTAGTGTCACTGCTGGTATCAGAGAACTAATGTCCTGTCACATTTAATGACTGATCAGCAGCATCAGCACTGCGGGCAGGGACGAATACTGTCACACAGTGAGCACAATGAGGGAACACTGCACAATGGTCATGCTACAATGGTATGTATAATGTATGTGTATTATTCATTGGGCTTATACTTTATACTGCTTCTTCTGAGACATGGAGAATATGTAGACTCTAAGACCCTAGTGCAATGAATTCTACGGTTTTGGACATCATAATCATCTATAATAGATAACTGAACATGCTGACGGTAAAAAAAACTGTGTGAGCGAGTCCTGACACCCATGGGTGCTTCTGGAATTTTTTACGTTTGAGAGAAAACGTAAAATGGCAAACTGGAGACAGGAAGGTGAAGAAATGGACCATATATGCGTCAAAAAGCTACCCCCTTGCAATCAGGAAAGGGTACCACCTAATAGATAGTGCACCACTGCTTTCACCTATGTGAGGGGTTAGTAAGGAAATGTGGACCAATGTTTATAAGCAGAACATATGAGTCTGAGTGGAATTGCTGCAGTGTGGTGTGAAAGATTAAATGTACGGATCTGGATTTTTCCATAGTAGGGACCAAAGCCCCTAGAACTGTCCATTACATTAGATATGCTCCAGAGCATCTTAGGAATCCCCCAATGACCACGTTGCATACTTGGACTGGCCTACAGGATAACATGTATATCCCCCAGTGGGCCCCTGAGCAAGGTAAGCGCCTAGTCCCCTACCCCCTGCTCAAGTGGCACATGGTACAGTAGACTGACATACGGTATAGATAGGTTGGCTGAGATACTATACAGTACATTGCCTATGTCCATATAAAAAACTGGGTAGTGTGAGCAGGTAGTTTATACATGTAGCTTTACAGTGGGACCCCAGAATGAATTTTACTGGTGGGCCCTAGGTATCCCAGTCTGACACTGCCATGTAGAATAAAGTGATGCTATTCCATTATGACTGAAGGGAGTATGTCACGTAAATTTACTGATATAACTACCTGCAATGGCCATCAGAACAATCTGAAAGCATTATAACAATACCTTTATGTTATCTGGGGGATTATTCCATGTCCGGCAAAAATACTTTTTTCCTATAAACAATGGCTCCCAAGTGTCCAGCTGGGTGGGATTTCCTTTTTATAGCACCCAAGCCTGCTGCCCTTCTCCAATATCTGCTCATCCCTTAACTTTCCAAACCTTCCTCCCCTAATGTAATAGCAATGCAGGGGAAGACATTCTTTTACTAGACATGGAATAAACACTTATATGACATAAAGGTATGGTTAAAATGTTTTTACAATTTTCTTATTGCCATTGCTGGTAGTTATATTAGTGAAATTTGCATGACTTCCTTTAAGTGGGAACATTGTAATAACATGGAGAATTTATACTGGAAATGCTTTTTTTATCTAAAATTCATAGAAATTAAACACTACCTACGTATGCCTTAACACCTTAACGACCTAGGACGAGAATGCTCGTCCTAATATGGCGTTACTTAACGCCCTAGGACGAGCATTCTCGTCCTAGGGTTAAGGTGGTGCTGCTGCCCCGCTGCCGCAATCTGCAGCAGGGGCCCGGCTGATACTAACAGCCGGGCCTCTGCTGTATCCGCCAGCACCGGTGATTACACCGATGCCGGCAGATTAACCCCTTGTATGCCGCAGTCACGCTGACCGCGGCATACAAGGTAATTGCGGCAGCTGTTAAAGCCATCGGGTCCCCGTGAGGCGGTGGGGGGGGCCCGATGGCTCAGATGGAAGCCCCGATGCCTTGCCCAGAGGCATCGGGACTCCCATCTACGGAAGCCCAGGAGACCCAGCCACAGCGCTGGGTCTCCTAGGCAACGGTCAGCGTCTCACAGTGTGAGACGCTGACAGTTTAATGCAGCACAATACAGATGTATTGTGCTGCATTCAATCAGGGATCAGACTCTGAAATGTTAAAGTCCCTTACTGGGACATAAGTGAAATGTTAAAAAAAAGTTAAATAAAAGTGTTTTAACAAAAAAAAATAATAATAATAATAAAGTTTCAATTAAAAAAAAAAGCCCCTTCCCCATAAAAATAGAAAAAAAATAAAAAATATACATATTAGGTATCGCCACGTCCGTAAAATCCTGCT
This sequence comes from Rhinella marina, assembly GCA_900303285.1. Lineage (NCBI taxonomy): Eukaryota > Metazoa > Chordata > Amphibia > Anura > Bufonidae > Rhinella > Rhinella marina. The sequence continues at coordinate 33,493 of ONZH01023266.1, forward strand.
TTATTAAAATATCACATGATCCAGCCCACCCGGTCAACACCGTAAAAAATAAAAACTGTCTAAAAAAAGTCATTTTTGGTCACATTTCATCACAAAAAATGTAATACCATGCGATCAAAAAAGACGTATGCCCCCAAAAATAGTACCAATCTAACCGTCATCTCATCCCACAAAAAATGAGCCCCTACCCGAGACAATCGCCAAAAAAATAAAAAAACTACAGCTCTCTGACTATGGAGACACTGAAACATGATTTTTTTTTTGTTTCAAAAAGGATATTATTGTGTAAAACTTAAATAAATAAAAATAAGTATACATGTTAGGTATTGCCACGTCCGTAAAAACCTGCTCTACAAAAATATAGCATGATCTCTCCCCTCAGGTGAACACTGTAAAAAAATAAAAAATAAAAACTGTCTAAAAAAAGCCATTTTTGTCACATTTCATCACAAAAAATGTAATACCAAGCGATCAAAAAAGCGTATGCCCCCAAAAATAGTACCAATCTAATCATCATCTCATCCCGCAAAAAATGAGCCCCTATCTGAGACAATCGCCCAAAAAATAAAAAAAATTACAGCTCTCTGACTATGGAGACACTAAAATGTGATTTTTTTTTTGTGCTTCAAAAATATTGTGTAAAACTTAAATAAATAAAAAAAGTATACATATTAGAAATTGCCGCGTCCGTAACGACCTGCTCTATAAAAATATCACACGATCTAACCTGTCAGATGAATGTTGTAAATAACAAAAAATAAAAACAATGCCAAAACTGCTAGTTTTTGTTACCTTGCCTCACAAAAAGTGTAATATAGAGCTACCAAAAATCATATGTACCCTAAAATAGCAAATAGCAAAACTGCCAACTTATCCCGTAGTTTCCAAAATGGGGTCAGTTTTTTGGAGTTTCCTACTCTAGGGGTGCATCAAATGTGACATGGCAACTTAAACTTTTTCCAGTGAAATCTGCCCTGGCGTTCCTTTCCTTCTGCGCCCTGCCGTGTGCCTGTACAGCAGTTTACGATGACAAATGGGGCATTTCTGTAAACTACAGAATCAGGGTAATAATTACTGAGTTTTGTTTGGCAGTTAACCCTTGCTTTATTTTCAGAATAAAATGATCCATATGGAAAATCTGTCAAAAAAGTGAAATTCGGAAATTTTGGCTACATTTTCCTTTAATTCTTGTGGAACACCTAAAGGGTTAATAACGTTTGTAAAATCAGTTTTGAATACCTTGAGGGGTGTAGTTTCTAAAATGGGGTCATTTTGGGTGGTTTCTATGATGGAAGCCTCACAAAGTGACTTCAAACCTGAACTGGTCCTTAAAAAGTGGGTTTTGGAAATTTTGTGAAAAATTTCAAGATTTGCTTCTAAATTTCTAAGCCTTCTAACGTCCCAAAAAAATAAAATGTAATTTTCAAAGTGATCCAAACCTGAAGTAGACACATGGGGAATGTAAAGTCATAACTATTTTTGGAGGCATTACTATGTATTTTAAAAGTAGAGAAATCGACATTTGGAAATTTGCAAATTTTTCAAAATTTTTGGTAAATTTGGTATTTTTTTATAAATAAGAATGAAATATTTTGACTCAAATTTACCACTGTCATGAAGTACAATATGTGACGAGAAAACAATCTCAGAATGGCCTGGATAAGTAAAAGCGTTCTAAAGTTATCACCACATAAAGTGAGACATGTCAGATTTGCTAAAAATGGCCTGGTCCTTAAGGTGAAAAATGGCAGGGTCCTTAAGGGGTTAAAATGTATACTTTTATAGCAAAAAACAAAGGCCTCAAATAGCTACTAATTCTTAGCTATGATAATGGCAGACTGATGATCAACCAAATGGCACAGCATTTTTCTTGTACCATTAGGAATAACAGTATAGAGGATCTGTTCCCACATTATATTGGCCTTATATCAAAGCCCCTACCACCCATTAGGACCTTTGACGGCAGCTATACTTACCTGCTCCCTGGCGCTCTAGCCTGTGTTCACCAGACTTCTGGTCCCTTCCTGTAGACTTTCTACAACAAATGAATGGCCTTAGTGGTGATGTGCCCTAAAGCAGCACAGTGGCATACTGCTTGGGGACACATCACCGCTGAAGCTGCAGCAGCAGCAGCGCATATGACACCATCCATGTAGGAAGTTTAGAGGTATTGGCTAGAGGTTTGGTAAAGACAGCCTGGGAGACAAGGAGCCTGAAGGGAGCAGCAGGGAGCTGGTAATGCTCTCTACAGACCTTGCTTGGTGGAACAACCCATTTTATGGTACTGTACATACATCAACTCACTCTCTTCATGAACAGGAACAATTTTATAATAGAGTATGGCATCAAATGAGACTCTGAAGCTCATTTTGATAGGATGAATACACTTGGGAATTATTATATATGCATCTTCCTGATATCCAGTATAAATGTAAGGTCACCTACCTTAGATACACCAGCATGAGTCTATAAAAGATAACCTTCTGCAAACATGGACTTGTATTTGTCACTTGGACTTCGATTGCATCTATTTTGATGGCTATGCAACTTTCTTGTAAGGGTTTTTCTCTTTTGATTCAAGGTTATGGAAATCACATCTCCTTGCCTGTTCTGATCTTTAGCTCATTATTCTTTAGGACACTGATAGTATGCTGTCTTATTATACCATAGCAAAAATACTCCAAAAAAAAGCCAGTGGACAAGTCTGATACATTTATTTACCTTAGATCTTAGAGCTGAAAAATATGTAGAGAAATCTTGAAATAGTCTTTCATCTCAGAATCTATTCATTTCAACTCAGCCTCCTGGACAGTCTTTTTAAAACTGGAAATAACTAATCATTTATCATCACCTACACAGGCTTCCAGGCCCCCAATAACCTCACTCACAGGCAATGCCATCTGTTTGATATACTCAAGGACAATGAGCAGTTGAAAGACTGCCATCATTTCAGCCTTTTATCTTGTTTTCTTCTCTTAAAATGTCTCCCTGATTAAATGAACATTTTCTGTTTTATGTTCTTTTGCCATTCTTGAAATGAATCATTTAGATTAGTTCTGCCAGTTACAATTACTATGAATCAATTACATAGTAAAAACAACATAAAAGCTCTTAGAAAGACAATGACGAAGCTTAAGCAAAATGTGTGCAAAGGAAAAGTGGAGAAGTTGTCCATAGCAACCTATGAGATTACTTCTTTTCATTTAAAAAATGAGATTTGGAATTTTATTGGTTGCTCTTGGTAACTGCTCCATTTTCCTTTGTATAAGTGTGATGCATCTCTCTCAACATCATAACTGATTTTTTTTCAGTTACTTCACTAATAAAAATTAAAAGCAAATATATAGTTATGAATTTTGCAGTGAAATGTTTATAGATTGTTGAGGCTTACCTGTTGTTGGTACTGATGATCCCCACATACTTCCCCAAAATCATAAAGAAAATGATTAATCATGACTAAGCATGTCAATGAGTGGGGAAAAGCAGAAAAATAAAGAATAAACCCTTAATGACAATTTTTTCAGTGTTTGTTTCAAAATATTTAAGCAGCCATAACTTTTTTCATTTTTCACTGATATGGCTACACGAGGCCTAGTATGTAGTAAGTGTGGGGAGTGATGAGTGTAGCACTGCTAGCGCTTGCTATACTCACTGTTCCCTGTTCTTCTTCCAGGCTCGTCTGATTAGAGGTCTGATCTGGGGGTCTGATCTGAGGTCTGATATGAGAGTCTGACATGGAGGCCTGATGGGGGTCTGGTATGGATGTCTGATTGGGGTCTGATATGAGGATCTGAACTGGAGGTCTGATCTGAGGATCTGAACTGGGGGTCTTATATGAGGATCTGAAACGGGGGTCTGATCTGAGGATCTGAAATGGGGGTCTGATCTGAGGACCTGAACTGGGGGTCTGATCTGAGTATTTGATATGGGGGTCTGAACTGGGGGTCTGATCTGAGGATCTGAACTGGGGGTCTGATCTGAGGATCTGATATGGGGGTCTGATCTGAAGTCTGATATGGGAGTTTGACATGGAGGTCTGATGGGGGTCTGATCTGAGAATCTGATATAGGGTCTGATTTCAGACATGATATGGGGTTCTGATCTGAAGCACAGTGGATGAGGCCAGGTGAGACGTACAATACTCTTAATTAAAATCTCTTCCATTTAATTTAAAAAAAGAGGAACTTCTTCAGAAATCTGGAGTGTTGCTCTTTGCATTCTGCCTGGGAGTGATTGACACACTGGGAAACTGGGTGGAACAGAGGGCCCATACTAAGTTTTTCTGTGGGGCCTTATGAGATCTGTGCAACCCTGCCCTTACACTTTTTGACTTTCTTATGTTGCATGGAGCTTTCTTGGTCCAAGAAAAAAAGTAATAAAAAAGCGCATTGATCTGATGTCTTCATCTGCCCTTATTTAGTATCAACCAGTTTTCCTAAACTTTCACAATTTTTTATAATACTTCACAAGGCTAAATGGCCAGAAAACTGAAGTGTGCACCAAGCCCAGTATTGTGCAAATCCTTAAAGGATTTGTTTCACTTCAGCAAATGGCATTTATTATGTAGATCAAGTTAATACAAACCACTTACTAATGTACTTTGATTATCCATATTGCATCCTTTGCTTGCTGGATTCATTTTTTCCATTACATTATACACAATCAGTGGTGGTGATGCTTGCACACTATGGGAAAAAAGAACCAGCCTATGTGAGCTCCCACGGTCCCAGCCACCAAGAGGCCAGCACTTTTTCTTATAGTGTGCACACACGTCCACCGATGCTGGATTGCAGGGTGGTTATAACCATGGAAACAATCAGTTTATAATGCGATGGAAAAATTAATCCAGCCAGCCAAGACGCAATATGGAGAATCACATTACATTAGTAAGTGCCTTGTATTAACTTTCTCTACATAATAAATGCCACTTGCTGAAGTGAGACAACCCCTTTAATGCATAACCAATTGGAAATACTGTACTAGAGTTAAGAAACAGCCACAAAAATAATCTTAATAATCTTAATATTAATTAATAAAATTAATTTTAGTCTATATTAATCTATTAATTAATTCACCTTCATATTTATATTAAGAGCCTCAATGAAAAAAATCTATTATAATGGATAATGATAATATTCACATGGAAAAATGAACATGATCATATTAACTGAGTAGGATACATTGTAATTAAAAGTGAAAATTATGGCTAATGTTCATCCAATAATTAAGCGTATCATTTTTTTTAATTTTTTTTTTAAGAGGATACTTCTGGGAAAACCTATGTTTTAGGATAGGTCATCAATATCTGTCAGTGGGGTCCAAACAGAAGAACAAATAGGGATGAGCTGCAGTATCACACACAGCTGCTTTTATAAAGGTGCTACCATGCTTGTACAAACATGGAAGGGACAGCAGGGCTTACTGTAGTTATTTCTGCAGTGATCCTGGGGTTCTTAAGAACCCCTTATAAACTAATTAAAGTATCACCAAATTTAGTGACTTTGGCTTTGCTACAGTGCTTACAGGAAGTATAAGGTAGTCTAAAATTAGTCTCATCACTGGTTACACTATAACACTACAGTTCTGTATGTTGAAAGTGGCTCACCGGTCAGTTCATTGAGAGCTATTTCCCATTGCAGCAATGAAAAAATTATTTGTAATTTATAGAACAAGCAGTAAATTATCAGTAAGAAGGGTTTTCTTAGGTAACTGCCATATACATAATTAGGTGAATGATCCTATGAAAGGGTAAATATGGAGATCTACTTTAATAAGTCAAAATAAAGTGCTGCACACACACATAGCGGTTCTTTAGAGTCAACTTATTTTTTATTAAATCTACGTATCTGCTAAAATTACAATACATGTAAAAATACGAGACGCCCTTCTTTAGAAAATCTGAGGCATTATATTGTGTTTGCTAAAACCAGTGCATCATTCACAATTACATTGAATTTCCCATTAGGTGTTTTTCATTATCTTTCAATGTAGAAATTGTGTGGAAAATAGACCTCTAAAATTGATTAGCACAGCCTATCAGTCTGAAAATACATTCAATAATCAGGTAATTATTGATGTCTGACATGAAAATAAGTCTGTGCCTTACGCCCCAGGCAATGCTTGATAGTTTATTTTAATGTATTGCTCAAGAAATATTAAACATAACTTCACAAGACAGGGGAAACCATTTTTACAAAAAGTGGTAAATCGCTCATTGAAATGAATTGAAAATAATTACTGTTTTCAGTATGCAAATCAGCTTTTGGTAAGCTCTGCCTCTGATGCCATCAGATGTAAGTTAGCTATACTATAAGTTAATATAATGATAATTAGAAAGATCTCTACACTGTCCACTTGTATGTTGTAGTTAGGCTGCCCCTAAGCCATCTTCTTTCCAACAGTAAGTTTGATAACCCCATTAGTTTAACTACATCAGTTGCCCTTGCTCATCCATATCCTTCTTAACACAAGTGCCCAAAATTGCATACCTTATGCCGTGAGCGGTCTAACAAGTGATTTGTATGGAAAACAAACTGTGTTCTTGTCATGAGCATGCCTCTTTTTATGCATTCCATTATTCTATTTGCCTTGGCAGCATTGACATTGGTCTCTAAAGTTGTTTACTGCCCATTGATATCCCCAAGTATTTTTCGGTGGCAGTTTTACCCAGTGTTTTACTGTTTAGTACATAATTATACATTTTGTTCCCTTGGCCCAAGTTCAGAACTTTACATTTATATTATTGTCCTCTGTGTTGATTACATTACATTCTGTTCTCAATGCTGACAGTCTATGTGGCTAAGAATGCCATATGCTGAGTCTGGGGTCAGTTCAACAATCATTCAGTCCCAACTTGTTTACTTCTGACCAGGGTACAGATGGGGTCACATGTGCTGACAGTGCCTATCCTCAGCAGTGACATTTTCCCAAGTAGTAAATCATTCCTGGGTCATGTGATGCTTGGGAACCGGTCACCACTGACCTGGGGCCAGTCATTGGTTGCAGGTGCACATGTGTGACCCCATCCATACCCTGGCTGGAAGTAAATAAGCCATGGTCTACATGATGACTGAATGGAGCCAGGACACATGACTGAAGAGATGCAGGGGAGGTAAGTATGATTGTTTCATTTGCTCAGACATACTACGGGGTCTAACTAAACAGCAACCAAATCCTAGAAAACACCTTTAAGGTTAACTTTTTGAAAATACTCAATAGATCAACTAGACAGCAGAAAAGACGGTAAAAAAGAATGTTAAGAAAAATTGCTAAAACCCATATTGGACACTGTATGAAATATTCTGTATAGATGGCAAAAAAGTAACTCAATTACTTATGTCATAAGAGTGAAGATGGCTATATGTCATCCATCATGCCTCGCACTAGTGAGCTATCATCCTCCACTCTTTGAAGCAATGAATGTACTTTAAGTCAGATGAAATACCCAATAAAATGGGCTCTCCAAACCATTTTACCACTGGTATGTTATTATATTATTAAAATATTAAAAATAAGTCACTGGGCTTCCCTCTGGTTCTTTTTGTCATCTGGTCATGCCATGTCACCAGGGAAGCCAATGTGGTCAATCCTTAGCCCTGCCAACCAAGGCTGCGGTATCATTTGACATGATGTGGTACTGTACAGCATATCTTCATGCAGCAATTACAAAAATGAACAGAAAAGATTGCTTTGACCAGCAGCATGGTGAAGGAGCCAAAGATTTATATTATAATGTTTGGAGACATATTCTTAATCCTAAATCTAAATTCTACACCAGGGCTGGCCAACCTGTGGCTCTCCAGCTGTTGCAAAACTACAACTCCCAGCATGCCCAGTCTGCCTACAGCTATCAGCCTACAGCAGGGCATGGTGGGAGTTGTAGTTTTACAACAGCTGGAGAGCCTAAGGTTGGCCAGCCCTGTTCTAAACCATCCTTTCTTTCTTCTTACCAAATTCCCAAAAACAAAGGCTTGAAGCAAAGGGAAGAGGACACGTTTCATGTGGGCATCAAGCGATAGCAATAGTGATACAGCTCAATAACACAAAGAAATGTGGTGCTACTTTGTGGAAGTCTACAGCAGTTCTGTCTCCATATGTTGCATGTAAATGAATACAAATGTATACAATAGTATAGTTGCCTATCCCACTGTTGATTGCAAGGAAAGTGCATGTAGCATGTCCTTATTAGCAATTCTCAGGGGTCCAGTGATCTTCTAGTTACTAAGTTGTTCTTGACTTGTGTTCAGCAAACATTGTCTATGAGAAATTATGGAATTAAATTAATAATCATGTATGGTATTGTCAGTAAAATAATAATTCTAGAGATAATCTAGAGATGAGCAAAGTTTACAAAAAATTGAATTTGGCTGCTTTGCCAAATTTCACAAAGAAATTCTCATCATGAAAAGTTATTTTGCCACAAAGCGCATTTCTTTGTAAGTAGTGGACACAATGATTGCACCTTCCCCGTCATTGAACACCTCAGGTGCCATATTCATCGCTGATCGCGGCATTTGAGATGAACAAAGAGGGTTTTCAGGGGTTAATCAGTTCTTGATTGAACATCCTGCGTGAAATCTCACGTGGTACGTGATGATGTCATCACACTGGCCGATATGGTGATATCATGCTTCACCACACATGAGATTTCATGCGGGATCTTTTTTATGGCCATTTCAGTGAAAATTGATACGACAGAGCAAAGCATGGGGAAATATGGCTTTGCAGCAAATTAAATTTTCTGTGAAATTCGGAACAAAGTCCACTTCGGATACTTTGATTCACTCAACATTAATTATATCATATAATTATCTTTATGAGAGTCGGTAAAACTTCAATTTGTGACAATTAGAAAGCAGATACATGTATTATTTTAGGTGGGAGCATTCATCTTTTACCAAGTTCCTTGGAGACATGTAACTAAAATAAAAATGTCTTACTGTGACTGACATAAATAATTCATGCCAGTGTTGTCAAGCATAAGACTGTGAAATTGGCAAGGAATTAAGAAAATGACACCCCAGTTTTCTGTCGTAGTTCAAGTGTGCACATTGTAGTGATTTTACCTGAGTAATTAAAACCGAGACAGCATTCAAAATAATATAATATATAACTTTTTATTTATAACATTTTAGTGTATAGCTCTTGTAAAGGGTAGGTTGATAATATTAAATTCAAATGGCATAAATCTTGAGTTCAAGATATATAGAAAGAGATCAGCCAGATGTTAATGACAGCTATAATAAGACACGTTCAAACAGGAAATACATATCTCATACAATCTGAAGGCCCCCATACACATTAGTGTATCAGTGGGTTTGGCCGACAGTCTAATATCTACTGGGAGCTCCGTACTCTCCCCTGACAGATAATATCCTCCAAGGACATAAGCCGCCACAAGAAATGTCTGACAGCGATTTTCTTTTCCCTCCCTACTGAATACACGTACATGTTCAACCAAACGTGTATGTGGGAGTCGGTAGAGAGAGCTATCAGCCAAACAATCATTCAACCAACAGCTATTGTGTATGGGGACTGTGTAAAGGTCCAAAACATTGTTGGTCAAACAACCTGTTCTAAAAGACTCCCACATAGACATGCATTTTTGGCTTGGGCAAGTGTACAGTATCTCTTTTCAATGGTCAAGAAGGGAATAAGCTATACTCTAATGACAGAAGCTTAGGAGTTCAGCTGGGAAGCTTTTCTTTAGGTTGGGACATCTTTATTTCTCTTCAACATTTAATGACATGTAATAATTATATAATATATAACCATATTATATTATAAAATATATACTTCATCCATTTATGTGCATTTTGTAAAAGGGAATTATCATTTCAGCAAACAAAAGTTATTCATTGTACCATTCAGTTTTTTAATATACAATTCTTCGAATGTCAGTTCTTCATAGGTTTCAAGATACTTGTTGCTGTCTTTCAATAGAAATCTTCATTATTAACTTCCAGTGGATTCAAATTTGTCTATGGTCATATGATAGACACACAAGTTCATGGCCCAGTACAAGAAATATGTCTACTGTACTGTAAATCTAATCAGTCTTTCATTAAAGGGGTTGTCTCACCTCAGATATTGGGGGCATATCGCTGGCCTCAATGTCTTATAGTTGTGGGTCCCACCTTTGGGAACTGCGCTTATCTTTAGAAAGCCACATGCGCAGCCACCCTCCATTCATTTTTATAAGAGTGAGGAAAATAGCCAGCGATCAGCTATTTTCTGCGCACCCACTGGAATGAATGGAGGGTGGCCGGGCATGTGTGGTGCACCCTCCTTCACTTTGCGGGCTTCATTCTAAAGATAGGTGCGGGCCTTATCCTAGCAATATGCCCCTAATGTTTGAGGTGACACAACCCCTTTAAGGTATTATAATATGATCAGGACAAATTTTAATCTACTAGAGATAAATAGTGAGACAACCTACTGAATGATTGCAAGCAGACTGAAAGGTGGGAAGAATTGATAAGGAAATAAGAACATTGTAGAACTTTTAAATTTTCAAAGAATACCTCTACTTGCTGAAACTGGAATTCTCCATCAAATGGGTTTTATGGAATTACTATATTGATGACCCACCCTCAGCATATGTCATCAATATTTGGTCTGTGAGTGTTGGACTCCTGCCGTCCCTGCTGATCAGTTGTTTGAAGATGCTGCCTTACGTCAGTAAGTGTTGTGGCCTCCTCACGGCATACCAAGCACAGCTGCATACATTGTATAGCACTGAATGGGATTGAGCTGCACATATGACATGTGCCCAAAGAAAATGACATCACTTGCCAAGGAAGAGGACGGAGCACTCACCTAAATGCCATGGCCTCTTCTAACTGCTAATCAGCAGCAGTAGGAGTGCTGGGATTAGGACCCTCGCCATTCAGATATTGATGACCTATCCTGAGAATAGGTCACTAATTGTGTATCCCTTAAAAACCACTTTAACCTTTACTGATATAAGTCTATCTTTCTTATTTTTTACCATTGCATTCAAAATCATTACCAGCTTTCTAAGTGAAATGAATGATAAAAAGAAAAGAATGAAAAAATAACGCAGCTAAATCCATCATAGTCATCATTCTCTACAATTTCTGCTGTCTTGTGTCACAAAATCAATGTACCCTATCAATGGGTACATAAAATTAGTTTGCAAGTAATTTGTTAACTAGAGATGGTAGAATGCGGCAGGTTATCTAATAAAGTCACTTTTCCACTTCTTTTAAATTGAAAAAATGAAAGAAATGCAGAATCATTTAGATGTCCAGCGCTTCACTGCTGCATGAATAGCCAGAACGGTAGTTGAAAAAAAACAACAGTTATTAGAGGAAGTGTATGCCTTACTTCATTATCTGCATCATAAAACATTGTTTGCTCACAAAATGAATTTTCACTGCCGTTGACAACCATGAGGACATAGCTTTATTTCATTGTATTTATCAGGAAATCAATGGTCAAATAAAGTTTACAAAGCAGTGAAATATGTAAAGTTGAATATAGTAACCTTGTACAAACACAGGTTGAAACATTCTGTGTTAATGACATATCCAAAGTCCAAATGATGATGAAAGGAGGTTATTTATTAAGCTCACATAGTAACAGAATGGCCAGAAACATTCATTGAGATCAGTGGAGCAAATCACTCATTATAACGTTCATTCAAAGATGTCCATTCAGTCCTGGAGACGAATGAATGGAGTATCAAAATGGGAAGTGATACCAAGGGGTGGACGTATAATAATAACTTCAGGTAGAATAGGGAGGTTTTATCTTTATTTGGTAGGGTTAACAAAAGAAACGTAAAATTTACAGTTTTCCTTCTAAAACAGGCTTTACTTTTGACTCATCTATGAAAAAAGACATCTACCAAAAACACAACTTTTCACCTCAAATTCGCCTCAAATGATTTGGGAAGACATATTAAGATATGTTTATTTTGCAGCAGAATATGGTGCCTGCACCATTTTCTGGTTTGTGCCAAATGTATTATTTGGATTGTTAAATGTATCTAAATCAGTGATGTTTTAAAAATGGTGAAGTGAAGATTATACAATGCATGACAAAAATCCCTATTTAAGACACAATAAACCATAGGGCCACATTCTATATTTTTTATACGACCTTGGAGATGGTAAAGCTTTTGGCCAAAACATGCACCAGATTGCATCAAAACACGGCACAATATAGGACTAGCATGTAATAAAAAAAAAAGTGGCATACACTTCATATATTTGGTGCAGCAAGCATACCCACAAAATCTGGTGCAAATCAAGACACTTTCCCGGTGCACTGAGATTGTTATATTTCCCAGGGGCCTCATGTACATGACCATATCCGTTCTTGTGGAACATAAATCGTGTGCCTTTTGCATTTTATTTGCAGACCCATAGTTTTCAATGGGTCCCTGGTTTGCATTCTGCGGAAATATTTTTTTTGTGGAACGGACATACTGATGATCCATGTGCTTTCTGTATCCATATGTCCATTATGAAAATATAGACAGAACATATCATATACTTGTCTGCAAAATGTGGACCGAGAACCCATTGAAGCCAAAGGGTCCACAAAAAAATGGCACAGACAGCATTCGTATTTTGCAGATCTGCAGTTTACAGACTGCAAAACGGATATAGTCGTGTGTATAAGGACCTTAGTGTCTATAAAACACAGATCTCTGATTAGGTAGGTGAGTCTTCCCTTTAACATCAAGCTCAGAAGAAATAATGTGATGATCACATGTTATATGGAATGTAACTCAATGAGTTGAGGTGCAGTTAAGCTTTTCATCCCAAATACTGACCAGGAATTTTAATGTAATTCAATTCATGAAGTATTTTCTATATTTAATTGCACCTTGGTTCTTGGGAAGTCATGCATACGTTCTGGTTAGATTTAATTTTGGGGTGAGTTCATTGTGCTAAACCAATAAGATTGTAATAGCCATATCGTAACTACATTATGCTGCCTTTTGGGAGAAATAAGTCATGGACTCAAAAAAAATGCACCAAAAGGACAGATAAATGCCACCACAAAATCAATGTTTTATATTTTACACACCATTCATGAGACAAAAAACATATGTGTGAACAGTAGGAAATATGTGATATCTTTCAAAAATGCTGTATGTGAATTTACCCTACAAGGCAGATTTCTGAGATTAGAGATTGAAGTTTCTATTCCAAAGCTTAGAAATGCCATTTCCCCCAATTATCTCTATCAAGTAATAGAGAAAGGACTGCATCACAACCTAGTCATGGAAGGGTTATCATGCTGATTTCTGCTTGATGCAGCCCCACTAAAATCTGGTAGGTTCTGTTATTTTGTCATTAAACCATGACAGTTAATCGATAGCAAAGCTACAGAACAGTTTAGAAATCTAACATTTTAAGCACTTCAACCAATGGACAGAGTTACAGAAAGAACATTTTCCATCATTCAGCTGAAAGTTGTAATTATTTTGGATGTTCTCTTCCAGTTCCGTACTGCAGGAAAAGTACATTAACATTGGCTTGTTTTCTTTTTCCATCCTTCCCTTAGTATATGATTCCTTCACATCATTATTGTTATCTTTGAGAGAGTAAGTTAACTAAATTCTAAAGAAGGAAAGAAAGCTTAAAGGAGTTTTCAGAATCCCCTTGGTTTTCACTTAGCCCCCCTTCCCCCCCCAGCAAATCTGACCAAATACAAGAACCATAATTACCTGTTCCTCACCACTCTGGTCCTGCCCCCTAGCAGCATTCAGAGATCTTCTGGTCGCAGGCTTCTTTACTTCTGGCCAGGCTACAGACACATTCATTATATGAGCCAAAGACTGGCCTAAGCACCTTACTGGTAAGGTGTCCTGAAGTGTCACATGACTCAGCACGTCACCTCTAAGGCCAATCATTGGCTGAATCGGGGAAGGTGACAGAAGTAAACAAGTCTGAGACCAAAAGTTCACCGAACTCGGCCAGTGTGCAGGGCCAGAGTGGTGAGGAACAGTTGAATATGATTCTTGTATTAGGTCAAACACTCTAGAAGGGCTAAGTAAAAACCTAAGGGATCCTGGAAAACCCTGGTATAGTGGACAGTGAGGCTATTTTACAGTTCTTGTATACATTTAATCTACATAAATATGCATGTACATGCATATTTATACTAATCTTGAGTTACAGTCTTTATAGTCCAGAGCTGCATTATGAATTTTGCACTAGCTGCACAATTCTCTATACCTCAGAGCAGAAATCCACCAGAATTCCTTGTTGACTTTATATCTGCACAGTTTACGCTTTGCTCTTTTGAATTTGGGAAATGTAGTTTTTACAAGGAACATTGATCTTCTATTACAAAGCCTAAGTTGGAAGTTGACATGACATGGGAATCAGCCATCAGATGAGCAGTGTATGTAACATCCTTACACACATTCACAACAGTGAAAAAGAAAGAAACCTAAGAAGTATAAAAGGAAATCCTTGTCCTGAAACAATCAGCTGAACAATGAATGCAGCTCATGGCTATAATACTAACTGTAACTCAAGATCAGCACAATACAAGCAATGCAATCAATGTAACAGCTACACCACTTTTTAACTAAATGAATTCTATTGGTAAATTGTAAAATGATATCTGACTTTGGACATATGCTTTGCATTATGTACTCCTATGTATCATAATAATAGCAATGCAACAACATTGTACATCAGTCTTAAAGGGGTTGTCTCACTTGAGCAAATGGCATTTATTATGTAGAGAAAATTAATACAAGGCACTTACTAATGTATTGTGATTGTCCGTATTGCTTCTTTTGCTGGCTGGATTTATTTTTCCATCATATTATACTGTGCATGTTTCCTTGATTTAGAACATCCAGAAATCCATCAGTGGTGGCCGTGCTTGCACAATATAGAAAAAAGCACCAGTCTGTGTGCGTTCCCATGGTCCCAGCCAACAAAGAGATGCTTTTTCCTATAGTGTGCAAGCACGACCACCATTGACGGATTGCAGGGTGGTCGTAACCATGGAAACAAGCAGTGTATAATGTGATGGAAAAATGAATAAAGCCAGCAAAGCAAGCAATATGGATAATCACAATACATTACTGTCTTGTATTAAGTTTCTCAACATGATAATTGCCACTTGCTGAAGCAAGACAATCCCTTTAATAACTCTGATGCAGTAGGGCCTGTCTTGTCTCATATAAAATCTTGCAATGAACATATCACACTACAAAATGTAGTATTACATGCAACATATTAGAATTAATCATCATTCATGTGCAGGCCAGGTGTGCCAAAATGGGAGAACTATGAAGTGGCTCCACACTGGGGCTTAGAAGGGAGTCTTGATCAAAGGATCCTCTTTACGATGTCCATATGTCCTACCAGAATACAGTATATGGAAATGTATTTTCACTCCATTTGTACTTGAATTTGTCATATTGGACTCTTCAGAGTGACATTTGCTCATTGTAGCAAAACTTCTAGGAACCACCTTTATTATGGCCATTTCCCTAACAGAATATATGGAAAGGGTTACTTTACAGCAGACAACTTCATAATGACTAAATATCCATATACTGTTTACACTATACAGGACGGAGTACAAAATTATAGAACATATATAGATATCTATAGCAAAAGAAATCCCAGTCAGCTACCTGGGATTGAGTGTCACTATTAGGGGCGAGATCAGAGACAGGACAGTTTGCCTTCCCCAAGATATGATCGTATTGTAATATACGTTTCAACTGTATCTCCATAAAATTATTCACCATTTGGGTAGACATTATTTATAGTTACAGAACACTGGGCAGAAGAAGATCATCCTCATCTCCAATCTTAATAACTCTGAAGGGTTATATTTACACTTTTAAGAAATGTATATTGATTCAATCCGCACAGGTTTATCAACTTCAACACAGGCCATACTCACTTAGGAAAGGTTAAATGGTCTTCTACACTTCTACTTACTTATTTATATTTGGAAGTGGTGCTTTGGGGTAGCTCTAAGGCATTACCACCAGGTTATCCTTTTTTTTCAAGTTGACACTATTAGTTTCCAATATAATGAAATGGTTTTAGTTTTTTTATTGATTATTTACTACTACTGTATGGGAATAAAAGAGTTCAAGATTGTATAAACTTTATAATAATCATTAGAGCCAAGTGCCCTTTTACACAGCCCAATGCAGGGCTATAAGGAGCACCAATGAGTGATATAATAAGTCAATCAGTACTCTGATTCAAGCAGCATGGGGAATGAACGATCATTAGTGTGCTTGTTTGTCTTCCATACAGTTTGCATATTGTTGGCTGCACATCCCCTGCTTACATAGGGAGATTACAGCTGCATAAAGAATCCAGGCATCTGATCACTTGCTAGCTGATGAATGGGGTGTTTAGACATTCCGGTGATCAGTGTTCCTACAAATGTTCATTTCCAACCATTTCCATGGCTTAGAGGGCTTTATGTTTTTTTAAGTGCTAATCAAAAACATCTAGGTAGATTTACTAATGAAGTCTAAACTGAAGACAGTGTAAACTTAAAGGAAATGTATAATCAGAAAATGACCTATTGTTTGAAGCACATTTTTATGTTAAACAAGTTTTTAAAGATTTTTTGTGATGTTATTTTTAATTTTCCATATTCAATATCTATATTTAAACAAAAAACATACATCCTGCAGTTGTCACACTGGTCACTAAGCCTAATAATACAAGCCACTTCTTGGTCTGTACAGATCACTTCCTATCATTGAAGCCTCATTATATCACCTTTTTTTACAGACAGCACAAGATCCCATATAAGTGTCTGATATTCCAACGCAGCCCGATTAAAAAATAGGCAAATAGGCACTGTTTTTTTATTTAAAAAAAAAAGAGAGAGACACCGGCCCAGATTTACCAATCCTATAAATGGTGTAAGCTTAGACAGGCTGTCTAGACCTACACCAGATTCGTCACAGGGGCTGAGAATGTAGGATAAATCTAATGCAGGGATAGACACTTTTGTCAATAACTCTATACCAACTATTGGTTGGCTTACTTTGAGACAGAATTTTATGGCAGAATTGAGGAGCACTTCCTTTCCAGGAAAGCTGCCTTCCCGATAAGCCTTACCCCTATTTAGAGCGAGCTGGAAAAAAAGTGTAGAAACTCTGGTTTTGTGAAATTGTGCCAGAATTGTGCTGATTTGTGACATTTTAGGTACAGACACATTAGCAAATCTGGGCTTTGTGCGTCATCTCATTCTGTAAGGTATTCTGTAAGGTTATATATGTACTATAAACTGCTGGCTTCAGAACATACCTAATAATAATTGCTACCTTTGCTTTATCTTGAAGGAAGCAGAACATAACAGAGTTCATTTATGATAAAATATTAGCCTTGGTCATTTCTGTTTCAATGGACTCTCCAAATTACAGCATGAAAAGCTGTAATATAGACATTTTTACTTACTCGGTGTTGCTCATTTTCCCAGAATATGATTTTTTAAAAACTTTTTACCCGTATTATCTATATAATAAATGAATGTAGCAAAGCCACCCATTGACCCACATACTGCAATCATGGACATTGTACAATATTACATTTAGAGAAGGATCATGCTATTTTCTTTATATTTCCAAGCCACAATTATTAAATTATTGAGCAGTCTCCAAGTTACTTTAAATTGCTAAGTATACTGTATGTTTGATTTCTTTAGTTCTGTCCTGGGAATAGTGCTGCAAGCCAGCCTGCATGCTGATCATGGAGCCTGGAGGAATAACATTTCAGTATTGTTAGACCAGGCTGCCTTCCGTCAACACATTTTAGTAAATTGTCAAAAGAGGAACATTCTACAGCTTTTACAATAAATTGTACAAAACCAACAAAATTCCAAAAATCAACTGTTAAAAAGGAAGAGTCTGAGTAAACTTTTCTTAAAAAGAACTATAATAATTACTGCTACCTAATTACCTATTACTTGTTCCATTATTTTAGAAAGAGCATATTATTATAAGTCGAATAATTATACTGTATTACCAATGATTAAAATGTATTCATTACTGGTATTAGAATTATAATAGATATATTTTTTATTGTAGATTGTAAGCTCTTACAGGCAGGGTCCTCTTCCCCTCTGTACCAGTATGTTTAGAGATTCTTGTTTATTGTATTTTATATTTATGTATCTAATGTCTGGTAATGCAAGCCTGATGCCTTCCACAGGCTGGGTCTCATAGGCAGACTGTCAGTGTATTACACTGACAGGCAATGCATCACAATACACAATATATTGTAATGCATTGTAGAGGGGATCAGTTAGTTAATGTCCCACAGTGAGACAAAAAATAAAAAGTTAATAAAGTTTAAAAGGTGTTCTTTTTTTTTTTTTTTAAATAAGAACGTTAAAGGGTTATTCCCATCTGAGACAATGGGGGCATATCCTAGCGATATGCCCCCATTGTCTAAGATGGGACTACCACTTTAAGTAAAAAAGTGCCCTTTCCCAACATCAGGCTGTTTACAATAAAAAAAACTCCATAAAAATACCACATGATCTACCTCTTCAGAGCAACGCCATAAAAATAAATAAAAAATGGCCTCAAAATTTTTTATTGGTCATTTTGCCTTACAAACAGTGTAGTAGTGAGCAATAAAAAAGTACTATGAAAAGTTCACCTCATCCTGAAAAAAAGCACCCCTGCAAGATGATTAGCAGAACAATAAAAAATATGGTTCTCAAAAAATTGCAAAAGAAACCTTTTGTTGAGTAAGATTGCAAACAAAAAATAGACATATTAAGTATTGCTGCATCCATAATGACCTGCTCTATAAAAATATCTAATGGACTATCTCCTCAGGTGAATGATGTAAAAAGAAAAAGAAAAAAAGTCAACTTGCCTCACAAAAAAATGTAATAGTGAGCAATCAAAACGTACTATGTAGCCCAAAATGGTACCAAGGAAACATCAACTCATTCCACAAAAAATAGGTTTCAAACTTCAATTCTTGTTTAGTTAATTATGCTTAGCTAATCGCAAATGTCAAGCAGTAAGTATATATATGTTCTTCAGAATTCATTTTGGCTCAATGTAAAGCTATTCGTCTCCTATGAATATATGGTGTATATATAATGATGTTAATGAAATAATCACAATTTGTTGTCAGTCCGAGCCTCCGAAAGGACCACTTTTAGGGTACGTCCACATGGACAAGTTTTCTACTACAGATCATATTACATAGATTATTTAGTAGATTTTGCCTTTCATTTGCCAAGTATTTCAGCCTATGCATTGTTAAAAATCCACTTAAAATATTGACATGCTGCAGATTTTAGATCCACACCTCAAGTCAACATCACATTGATTTTTTTCTCAGTGTGTGGATGAGATTTTTTAAAATGTGCATCTCTGTAATTTCGGCAGAACCATCACCAGCTCAGGGCTTTATTAAGACCGGCGTCTAAAACACCGGTCTTAATAAATCTGCCACTAAGCCTCCAAACCAACACCAACCTGTTATCCACAGCAGTGAAATGTTCCTAATGATGTTTTGAGTGACATTTCAGAGGCCAGGGATGTCCCCACAATCTATATCCGGTACAATGGAGCAAAATTTACTTGGCTTGTTTTAATCTGAATGTGACGGATACTGTTGGAGATAGCTTGTGATTACTCAAACTGTGGAAGACCAGTCAAGCCAGGAGGAGATCCATCCTGACTTCTCAGAGAATGCCCCCATCCCTGACTTTATATAGGCTCAGTTTGTTTTCTTTATAATGCAGGACCTGCCAAAAAGTAGACATTAGGAACCTGCCACCACTGTTGACATGTTAAATAATTGTAATCATGTATGGATAATAAGTTGATGGCAGTTTGGGGAGGGGAGGGATAATGTCTCATTACAGGTTTTTAGTTAATCTGGTTTTACACAACACCCAGCTAAAGGGGGTGTCCCACAAAAAAATATTATATGTTTTTCAAACCCGTACCTGGATATAAATACTTTTATAATTGTAAGCAATTAAAATTTAAGTATAGTCACTATGTTATTCACTGGGACCTAGCGCCAACTGCTGTTTTTTCTTTTTCAAAATTCACTGTCCAGCTCACTGATGTAGACATACATGCTCAGTTCTATACTTCAACTGCCACCAGCTGCAGCAGAAAGGACATGTCACCTGAACTGCCAGCTTAAAATAAATCTAGAAGAGAAATTAAGGGAGCTCTCTGGATCCATGTGAGGTACAGGGCTGATTGCTAGAAATAGATGAAGGCAAGGGGGTATTGGGAACTTAAGGTGGTCCTGAAAGAAAAAAAAATAAAAGTGGTCCCATGTTGCTGGTGGGCCCAAATTTACAAAAGGTGAGGCAATACAGAAGGAACTACCACAGTGCTGCGCCATATATTTCCCCCAAAAGCTTTCCCTCTGTAGTGGCCATCAATAGCTGCTATTTTCTGTCCTACTCCTCCATTTGTCTCTGATTATGATATGGTGCAGGGGCCACAGCAGTTGAATCCAGGTGGGCATGCTGGCTGCGTACATGAGTATCTGATTCTCACAGCTTTAATTACTGCGGAAAACACATTATGTACTCATCCAGCAGCAGAGAGGAAGGCTTGAGCAGTCCCCTGGGCATCTGTCTACTGAGAAATTTCCCTGTAAGGTCTATGGCCAATCCACCCCTGGAAGTATGAAGTAAGCAATAAGTATGAAATAAGCAAAAAACAATGCATCTGTATCATAGAGTGATCTTTAGGTATCTAAGTACATGAGCTGCTCTCCTACCATTATAGCTATGATATAGCAATCCTAGGGGGCTGTAACGGAATCTGCACAGACGACAGGTTTACTTTTAGCATATGACTTGACGATCACCATTGTAAAGATCTCATGTTAACAATATAGAGTGTATCTGATATTATTTATCTATGAGCACATGCTTTCCTGCCAGCAGTCTTTACGATTTCTCCTCTTCCTTGCCTGACACAGCATGAATCAGCTAGCACAGAAAACTTTCGTGGCAGGCACAGCATATATTGAGCGCTATGATAAAATGTAAAATAATAATGTGCACGCAGCAGTAGCTGTTGCTATTGAACTTAATGAATGAAAGTTGTCTAGAATTAATCATGCACTACATCTATGAAAGCATCTGATGAAAAAACTGTTTTATCTCGAACTAAAGAACTCGTATACTGACAATAGGTGCAAGCTTGAGTGTGCTTTGCTGCTTATCTCTAGATATTTGTTATGCTTCGTTTCAAATACAGAACAAGCTGTTCACTGGCAAAGCATGCTGAGAGTTATAATTCAACTACAGTCAAGCGCTACATGTTCCCTGTCCTTGTTTGAGGATGTTCACTTTATTATTGATACATTTATTGCACTGCTATATATGCTGTGCATTCACTCTTCATCTTCAGCTTCTGGACCTTAATGAACTTGGTACATATATTGTGCAATTGACCAATCAGACACCAAAGTGCAAATGGAGACACAGTGGACACATACAGGCACATTTATTAAGACCGGCGTTTTAGACGCCAGTCTTAATAAAGCCCCTTCACTGGCAGTGGATCCGCCAAAGATATGAAGAGACTCAGGCCACTCCATAACTTTGGCGCATCCAGCGCCAGTTCTAAATCTAGACCTTTTCCTACTCCTAAAACAGGTGTAGAAAATGGTAAATGAGACGGGTCTCTAGGACCATCTCGTTCCCCGCCCACACCATGCCCACAATTTTAGAAGTTGCAGATAACTAACCATTGCACCACAATCTGCGCCTGAAGTACACCTAATTTTGGCGTATTTCAGCATAGTAAATGACCTCTTAGTTCTATTAAAGATTAGTGTAGGCTTAACCTGAATCTTGATGACTGAAACAGGTATTCTGATTGCAACAAGTTATTCCCTATACCTTAGATAACTATTAGGTCACAAGAATGAGGGGCCTATGTCCCCTCGCTAAATGGAGTGGCAGTCAAGCATGTGCATTGTCACTCCATTCAAACTCTGTGGTACTGCCAGAAATAGTCAGCTGCTGTACTGAGGATTTGGTATTTCTGGCACTTCAAGCAAAGTTATGACTGAGAGTCCCCTTGCACTGCTAAGCTCTCTATGCTTAGATGTTGTTGTACCTCCAAGCTTCACCCCGTCAGTACGCTGTCCCATTCAAAGCTTAGCAGTATAGCCTGGTTATTTTTGCTACTGCTCTATAGCTAAGAAGGGTCCCACTTCCCTCAGATCTCTGTGCAGCTAAACCTGGCGTCCCAAGCATTTGCCTGGTTTGCACGGTGGTAAATTCTGACATTGGTGATACCGATACACAAAGACTCTCTATTATAATCTATGGGAAATAGGGAAAAAGAGCAGGCGCATACTTAGCTTAGCTATGAGCATAACATGCTATTGCTGGAAATTTCCTCTCTCTGAATCCTACAGATGTGTCCACACTTAACTGATCATTTATCTCAACATGTCCTGAGATGTGTGTCACGAAGTGACGTTATAACTAAATTGGATAAATTGTAATACAACTTTCAGACACCAGGTGGCGCATTGTTTTACTAGCTAATACCTGAATTTAAGGTATTCACTTCTTACATTTAACCTAAATAGCAAAATATATTGTATACATTAAACAAATCCCTCCGAAGGATTTTTTTTTTTAGTGTCCAATGATTATCATATATTTTGCCCACTGCCATTGTTTACCACAAGTCTATATGCCGTATGCTGTTAGGTACAGTACACTTGGTGTCAGTATACAGTGCTAGTCTAGTATTATATTAGTTGCAAAATAGCACACACCAACCACAGGATTATGCATAGATAATTATACAATTTTAACAGCCCCATTACATGTTACAAATGTACACAATATAATTCAGGTTGTCAGTATATACCTCAATTTTACCATGACATTTAATATTCCTTAATGATTATCCAATCTGTGTATCTAATCCTATCATGTGTGATACTGTCTGCTAAGATGGGTATCTAATCCTATCATGTGTGATACTGTCTGCTGAACTGTGTATCTAATCCTATTCTGGGTGACAGTGTCTGCTAAACTACGTATCTAATCCTATCATGTGTGAAACTGTCTGCTGAGCTGTGTATCTAATCCTATCATGTGTGATACTGTCTGCTAAGATGGGTATCTAATCCAATCATGTGTGATACTGTCTGCTGAACTGTGTATCTAATCCTATTCTGGGTGACAGTGTCTGCTAAACTACATATCTAATCCTATCATGTGTGAAACTGTCTGCTGAGCTGTGTATCTAATCCTATCATGTGTGATACTGTCTGCTAAGATGGGTATCTAATCCTATCATGTGTGATACTGTCTGCTAAGATGGGTATCTAATCCTATCATGTGTGATACTGTCTGCTGAACTGTGTATCTAATCCTATTCTGGGTGACAGTGTCTGCTAAACTATGTATCTAATCCTATCATGTGTGAAACTGTCTGCTGAGCTGTGTATCTAATCCTATCATGTGTGATACTGTCTGCTACGATGGGTATCTAATCCTATAATGTGTGATACTGTCTGCTGAGCTGTGTATCTAATCCTATCATGTGTGATACTGTCTGCTAAGATGGGTATCTAATCCTATCATGTGTGATACTGTCTGCTAAGATGGGTATCTAATCCTATCATGTGTGATACTGTCTGCTAAGATGGGTATCTAATCCTATCATGTGTGATACTGTCTGCTAAGATGGGTATCTAATCCTATTCTTGGTGACAGTGTCTGCTAAACTACGTATCTAATCCTATCATGTGTGAAACGGTCTGCTGAGCTGTGTATCTAATCCTATCATGTGTGATACTGTCTGCTAAGATGGGTATGTATCTAATCCTATAATGTGTGATACTGTCTGCTGAGCTGTGTATCTAATCATATCATGTGTGATACTGTCTGCTAAGATGGGTATCTAATCCTATCATGTGTGATACTGTCTGCTGAACTGTGTATCTAATTCTATTCTGGGTGACAGTGTCTGCTTAACTAATTATCTAATCCTATCATGTGTGAAACTGTCTGCTGAGCTGTGTATCTCATCCTATCATGTGTGATACTATCTGCAGAGTTGTGTATCTCAGCCTATTGTGTATTATTGTGCCTGCTAAATTGTGTATCTAATCCTATCTTGAGTGATACTACCTGCATATCTGTGTATCTAATCCTATCATGTGTGATACTGTTTGCAGAGTTGTGTATCTAATCCTATCATGTGTGATACTGTCTGCGTATCCGTGTATCTAATCCTATCATGTGTGATACTGTTTGCTGAACTCTGTATCTAATCATATTCTGGGTGACAGCGTCTGCTAAGCTTTGTATCTAATCCTATCATATGTGATACTGTCTGCTTAGCTGCATATCTAATCCTACCTTGTGTGACACTGTCTGCTTAGATGCGTATCTAATCCCACCTTGTGTGATACTGTCTGCTAAGATGGGTATCTAATCCTATTTTGGGTGATACTTCCTACATATCTGTGTATCTACTCCTATCATGTGTGATACTGTCTGCTGAACTGTGTATCTAATCCTATTCTGGGCGACAGCGTCTGCTAAACTGTGTATCTAATCCTATCATGTGTGATACATTTTGCAGAGTTGTGTATCTAATCCTATCATGTGTGATACTATCTGCAGAGTTGCGTATCTAAGCCTATTGTGTATGAAACTGCCTGCTAAGTTGTGTATCTAATCCTATCTTGTGTGATACTGTCTGCTAAACTGCGTATCTAATCCTATCATGTGTGATACTGTTTGCAGAGTTGTGTATCTAATCCTATCATGTGTGGTACTGTCTGCTGAACTCTGTATCTAATCCTATTCTGGATGACAGCATCTTCTAAGTTGTGTATCTAATCCTATCATGTGTGATACTGTCTGCTGAACTGTGTATCTAATCCTACCTTGTGTGATACTGTCTTCTGAGCTGTGTATCTATTCCTATTATGTGTGATACTGTCTATGAAGCGATTAGATGTATGTGTATAGAGAGTGATATTGTCTACTGAGCTGTGTATCTAATTCTGTTAGGTGTGATACTGTCTGCTGAGCTGTGTATCTAATCCTATTATGTGTGATACTGTCTATGAAGCGATTAGATGTATGTGTATAGAGTGTGATACTGTCTGCTGAGCTGTGTATCTAATTCTATTAGGTGTGATACTGTCTGCTGAGCTGTGTATCTAATCCTACCTTGTGTGATAGTTTTCTGCTTACCTGTGTATCTAACTCTATTAGGTGTGATACTGTCTTGAAGCTATTGTTGTATCTTTATAGAGTGTGATACAGATAGAGATAAGGAGCTCTCCTTTGTGTAAATACTGTACACTCAGACACTGCTCAGATAAGAGAGGTGGGGGAGGTGCTCATGTATTTCAGTCCCTGTATTTCCCTGTCTTGTGGATGAGGCCTGATTACCAGTTAAGTAAGGCTACTTTCACACTAGCGTGTGAGTTCCGGGGCTCAATACCGGAAAAAAACGCTTCCGTTTTGTCCCCATTCATTGTGAGTTGTGGCAGAATGGATTTAATTTCCCAGGGTTTCCTGTCTCTCTCTTTCTTACAATTCCCTCTAGAGAGGAAGGTTTTGTCCCCATTCATTGTCAATGGGGACAAAACTGAACTGAAGACAACAGAGCGCTCCTAAAAGCATTCCGTTCCGTCTTCAGACCGGAGAGCAAAACGCAGCATACTACGGTTTGCTCTCCGGTCCAAACATCTGCACCAAGACGGATCCATCATGACCCCCAATAAAAGTCAATGGGGACGGATCTGTTTGGTGTGACACAATGTTGAATGGATTTGTCACCTGCACACATACATACATACATACATACACACATACACAGACATATATACATCCATACTTACATGCTCCTGGCAGGTCTCCACAGCGCAGGAGGAGCAGTACGGCGCACACATAGGACGATTCAGCGCTGTGGAGACCTGCCGGGAGCATGTAAGTATGTATGTGTATTTGTATGTGTATATAACTGTGTGTGTGTGTATGTACTGTGTGACATGTGTGGGGAGGGAGCGCAGTTCTGTCCCCACACATGTCCCTGCGGCAGCACGGATCCGGCAGCACCCTTCACCTGCCGGATCCGTGCTGCCGCTAATGTGAAAGTAGCCTTACTTAACTGGCAATCAGGCCTCATCCACAAGACAGGGAAATGCAGGGACTGAAATACATGAGCACCTCACCCACCTCTCTTATCTGAGCAGTGGCTGAGTGTACAGTATGTACACAAAGGAGAGCTCCTTATCTCTATCTGTATCACACTCTATAAAGATACAACAATAGCTTCAAGACAGTATCACACCTAATAGAGTTAGATACACAGGTCAGCAGAAAACTATCACACAAGGTAGGATTAGATACACAGTTCAGCAGAGAGTATCACCCCTAATAGAATTAGATACACAGCTCAGCAGACAGTATCACACTCTATGCACATACATTTAATCGCTTCATAGACAGTATCACACATGATAGGATTAGATACACAGTTCAGCAGACAGTATCACACATGATAGGATTAGATATGCAGTTCAGCAGACACTGTCACCCAGAATAGGATTAGATACACAGTTCAGCAGACAGTATCACACAGGATAGGATTAGATACACAACTCTGCAAACTGTATCACACATGATAGGATTAGATACAAAGCTTAGCAGACGCTGTCGCCCAGAATAGGATTAGATACAGAGTTCAGCAAACAGTATCACACAAAGTAGGATTAGATACACAGCTCAGCAGACAGTGCCACACAAGGTAGGATTAGATACGCAGCTAAGCAGACAGTATCACACATGATAGGCTTAGATACACAACTCTGCAGACAGTATTATATATGATAGGATTAGATACACAGCTCGGCAGACAGTATCACACAGGATAGGATTAGATACATGATCCTGAAGACAGTATCACATATGATAGGATTAGATACACTGGTAAGCAGACAGTATCACACATGACAGGTTTAGATACACAACTCTTCAGACAGTATTACACATGATATGATGAGATACATAACTCTTCACGCAGTATCACACACAATAGGCTTAGATGCACGACACTGTAGACAGTATCACACATGACAGGATTAGATACACTGCTACGCAGACAGTATCACACATAATAGGCTTAGATACACAACTCTGTAGACAGTATTACTTAAGATAGGATTAGATACACAGTCCAGCTGACGGTAACACACAATGTTTGGATACTCTATTTAGTTTTCCTTTTTTCTCATGTGTTTGACTTTAGCACATTAAATATTCTCAATATAGCTCACCACATTTAGCTTGGTCTGCCGATAAATATCTCACATCTGAGGCCAGCAGCTCTAAACAAAAGAAAAAGCAGCTGAGCAATCAGCTAAATGTGGAGCACTCACCGCCCAGTGGTTGTGACGTGTATTGCAGTTTTTTAGAGTTTAGTTACAATCTCGCGATATTATGTTGTTTTGCTATCAGGACAAAACTGTCACCACTCTGAGTTTGGAGATAAGTTAAGTGTGGACGCATCTGTATACTCCCCCTTATTTCTATGGAAGGTGGACATTGTGTAAAATCCTTAGCAGAACAGTATGTCATACAGACTAGAACCATTATAGGTAATTAATTCCAGCGTTGGAGAGCTACTACTAGTTTCCTTGGAAAATGCCACATATTACAGCTCTATAAAATTCTTCTAATTAATATAGAAATGTAGAAAACTTGGCAAATGTTGGTATAGTAGATTTCTTGGTCTGACATTTGACAGCCAACTCTAGAGGCAATATTCAGAACTGAATTAATAAGACTGGATGCTACTAGAGAAACCTAACCTAAAAATATCCTTTGGTTCTGTTAGCAGCATTGCTTCATAGACAAACTGTTAAAGACTTGATGGCAGAAAGAAGGAAAATATTGATGGAAAAGTAAGTTTAGTAAGAAAATGATATTCACTCATTCAATTACATAAACAGAAAGCATCTGAGGAGTGCTTGAGCTCCTGTGTGGTCTTAATATGAAATATTTGGAGGGATGCCGTGTCCTTGAGCGCATGCTATTTTATTTAAATGGCTATCCATTAAAATAATGATTTCAGTAAAGGTGCACTTTAAATTTCCAATTCCTGCAATTCCTATAAGTGTTAGTGGCTGCCAATAATGAAAAATGGTTAATGTAATTGTGCCCTCTTCAGCCATTTGTTTGATTTATGTAATCTTGTCCTACAAAGGAAAATCTCCTTTTTGCTTATTGGTTTAAACTCGGCAAGTAACATCCTCATCATCCCTGAGATTTAGCAGTACAAACATCTGCACATTCACATATACTAGTAACGCCTCTCCTATCACCGTCCCACACACCAAAAAAAATGCACAAATGCCTGTCTGCAGGGACTGCTATAGTTCGCTTTTAAAGCCGGTAGGCCTCCTCCCTTCCATAGGTTTGTAAGGGCAACCCCTATACATATGCTATTCGGTAGTCCATAACAACTGTAGACATACAATATATACAGTGTGCACTTATCTCTGCTATAGTGTGTTATAGCCCTATAACAATGCATACCTTAATGTATACATTTGAAGCACATTTTGCAAGACCTCTGAATGGCAGCTTTTACTAGGATTTGGGTGTCCATTAAAATGAGCAGTAGACAAACTAGTACAAACCTCACTCATCCTGAGGGGCGGCACTTTACACTTGTCCCATATTCCCTGTTAGCAGCATAGAAGTGGCTACAGTATACCCAAATTTTGGCATTTCTGGCACCCCAAGCAAAGTTATGCCTGAGGGCCCCACTGCACTCCTAATCTCTGGCCCATCACACCACTATGATCCACCCTGTCAAACTTCTTAGTTCCACCCTGAAGATCTACTAAGCTCTAGATTGTTGGCCCACTAGACCACACTCATAGTTTAGCAGTGCAGTCTGGGAATTTCTGTTACCGCTCTAATGCTGGGAAGAGTCCCCCAGTGTGGCTGAAACAGTTGCACAGGCAGTATTTCAACCCTTTAATAATTTTTTTCGGACAGCTGCTTCTGGCCAACTGATCTCTGGGGTCCCAAGTATTTGCTTGATTTCAAAGGTGGCAAAGTCTACCACTGTCTATACCGCATACAAACACTCGCCATTATAATCTATAGGAAATAAGGAACCAAAGGCAGGATTGTACTTAGCTGTGTGCTCAAATGCTTTGGTATACAGATGGGACTCAAGAGCCATGTTCTAGGGATCATTGTGGGTGCAGTTGGTCAAACTTTCACTGATTATGCAGTTCCTATTGATTTGTCACTTAAAGGGAATCTGTCATTTTGCTTGACCCTGTCAATCAAGTTGAGGTGGTTGGCAATGAAGAGCAGAGGAGCTAGGCTGCATTAAGTGACTTGGACCCGTCATGGGCACACTTAAAGGGATTTCCCGGGATTTAAATATTGATGACCTATCCTTAGGATAGATCATCAACATCAGATCAGCGGGGGTCTTACACCCAGCTGGTTGAAGAGAAGGACATGCTCCGTGCGAGCGCAGCTTTCCTTTCATTGTTTATCTGTTCGCCGTTGACACTGCATCAGTGAGCAGGTATAATTACAAGCCGTCCCATTCAATTTAATTGGACTGCTCCTTTCTATTCAAGGCCAAAAGCTTGACCATTGAAAGCTTTATTTTGCATCTGAAATCTGATTATAAGGACAGTACATTTATGGTCCATGGGACAGAGTAAGTGGCAGAATACACACACAGATCTCAATGTTATACATAGGTTGAAAGGGAGCTAGGGGAACCCAGTTGCCTATCACTGGACTGATTGCACCACACACTTAACAGGATATATGCCTGCCCCCATACAAATATTAATTCATTCATATCTTTTTCCAGTCTTATAAACTATGTTACTTCATAATTTTACTGTTACATATGAAAAGCAATAACGAACAACTAACACCTACTGTACAATCCATAAATCCACACAAAGAAATCCCTGGAATCATTATTAAACCTACACAAGCCTTAGGCACAATTATATATTGCAACAACTTTATTGAATACATAATAGCAACATAATCACCTCATATATTTGGAAATGAAGGAGGAAATACTGACCCTTATACAAAACAATGTATTACAGTGTATGTATAGCTATTAACTGGTAATGTAAAATGTAATCAAATTGTACAATATGTCTAAATTCTTCAGTTACAGGATACACTAATCTACTCAACATGTGTAAGGCTTAACCAAATGTAGTTGCATCCCAGTGGACATGATGGTAGTTGGAAGATGGTTGGGTGAGTACTAATACCCATACCACATCACCAACTTGCATGGTTGGACTTTGTGTGCCCCTCCTAGGGCACCAGAACTTGGAGGTGTGTTGTGACCAAACAGTACAGATGTATGCCCTTTGTATTCACCTGGTTTTACAGTTGCAGTTGTGTCCATTTAATTGTGTGCAGTAATCAAGTGCCTAATGCAAAAGGCACCTACAGACGACATCGACAACAGTACAATAGTGAATGTGGTGCCTCTCAGCCAATCAGGCCAATAGGCATTAACAGATGGTCTTACTTTGGCTGGCTATGCACAATAGATAATTCTCAGTCGGTCTGGTGGCTGACAGCTACCTCTCCTGTCCTGACCCCCTCCATACACAGGAACACTCAACCAAGCATTAATGTGTCCTGAACCAAGAGATCCAAGAAAATGGCATCCAAAAATTTCTGTCAGCAGCTTATGTTCCTCAGAACGTAAAGATTGGCAGTGTTGAAATCCAAATAGGGAATCTCCACAATGTCTGGCTTTTGGGGAGAATCAGTGGTCTTCCATACCTATTAGATGGTTGGCTGGTCATGCAGAAATCCGCAGGCTTGGCTGACATTTATCTGATATGTATGGCTAGCTTTAGACAGATCTGTTCTGTTGAAAATGCCCACTTAAAATCCCCACAAAAAACTTGCAGAATTAAGGTGCTAAATATTATGAGCATAAACAGAAATGAAGAAGAACCGCCCAACATTTACAATGTTTCAATAAAGGCATGATATCCAAAACTGTCATTAACTATTAATACATGTGATAAATATGCAAAGAGCAACCTTTACTAAACGAAGCCTGTAATGTTTTCATTCCTATATCACCATACAAATGACAAAAAGGACTTTTCCATGTGGATAACTGCCTGCAGCTTTTTTTCCTTCCTCCAGTATATTTATGACTGACTTCTTTAATATTTCAGTGCAGAAGTTGAGGCAGTGAACTGGAAATCAAGTATGGTGCCGCTACAGAGATCATCACTCAGACAGGAAAATGTATAATAATCTAAATGAATAATTTATTCGTATTCTCAAGGATCACGGAATAGGAAATACATTTCCTTATTAAAAATGTCCCATAATTTAATTCAATACTTTTGTATCAGTATATGGCACATTATTTGTAAAGATACTTAGCAATATTATTGGAAATATGCGGATGTGAATAATGTGCTATTGTTATACTTAACTTTCAATTTTTGTCTTAATATTGTCTTCAAAAAATAATAGTCTTCTTAGCATGTGCAGGAAACAGTAGAGTAAAAGTGAGTTTCAGAATGCTCCTGGTTTCCAGACTAGCTTTCAATTGTTTTATGCTAATAAATATTAAAAGAGTTTTTGTCTAAATTACATTAATCTGTGTAGAGCTCAGTAGTGTTCGGCTAATACTTTTATTTCCTGCTTGCTACAAACCCAAATTGTATTAGTCCAAATTATATTATACTGCTGTACAATGTAGACGCTCTGTATGAATCCCAGAAAGAGCGGTAAAGCCTAAACATGTAATATCAAGCTCATTTGTAGCAAAATAATACAACACTAAATATATGCAGGAGATTATTCACTGGCACACATTTGTCTGATTTCTGCCAATTTCACATCTTCATCCAGACATTCTCCAGCTGATTTCCATGCAAAATAGGTCACATATCTTTTAAGCCTTAAAAGGTTGTCCAGAATGAAAAAAAGATGCATGCTTTCTTGCAGAAACAGCTTCACACATGTCTGTGGATTGTGTCTGATTTTGCAACTCAGCTCCATTTAAAGAGGACCCGTCACCACACAATGTAATGCACTCTGAAAGCACCATGTTATAGAGCAGGAGATGCTGAGCAGATTTATGTATATTTTTGTGAGAAAAGATTCAGTAAAACCTGTAATTTATACATTTATATATCTGCTTTTTCTACCTTCTGTGAACAGCATTGGCACAGAATGGGTCATCAGTGATACAAGTGTACATACAGAGGTAGCTGTCAGTCACTGATAAACCCTCCCCCCTGTACTGATAGGTATTCACGGAAAGTGGAAAAAGATATAAATGTAGAAATGACTAGTTCTACTGAATCACAAAAAAAATAATCCACTTGGCTTATCCTGCTCAACAACACGGAGCTTTCAGATTGCATTGCATTTTGTGGCATCATCATGATAGTGGCCATAATTGTCTATTCATCTTTAACACTACCATATATTAAAGGAGTCGTCCCATAAAGACAACTTATCTCCTATCTACAATATAGATGATGTGTCTGAACGTCAGGGGTTTCACCACTAGGGTCATGGACATGAGAACAAGGGTCCATACTCACTGTTTGAATAGAGCAGCAGACAAGCATGCATGTCCACTGATGCATTCAACTCTATGTGACTGCAGAAGATAGCCAAGTACAAGAGCTCGGCTACCATTATCAGCCTCATAATGCTCAATACGTGACCACCAATCCATTCAAATAGAGGAGAATGGGCCACCATTCTTGTGATTGGTGGGAGCCCCAGAGGACAGACCCCCACTTGTCACACACTTAACCCCTATTCAGTGGATAACCTCTTTAACACCACCATAATGTGTTGGATAATGTCCTAATGCACCCATCATAATCAAATCTCCAAACTACCCTACCCTTGATCGACTGGGATTCAAAAACTTTCCTGTCCATGCCATTATAGGGTTGTATAAATATTTCAAAAGTTACCCATTGGCGGCAATTGTCCTAAAACAATAAAAGGATGTATACTGTCACAGACATTCCTGCGACAGGTATCAGGAGGTCTGTCAGATTGGCAACCCATGGGTTAATCTGACAGGTTTTCCTATGGTTGTTTTGTTGTTTCTGGCATTCACCACACCCTCCCCCTTCAGGTTTAGGTGTCTTATCAATTATCTTTATTTAGTGTTGCTTCTCCCACCATGCTGTGCGGTTTATACTTTCTGTGGTGTCAGTGGTCTGCTGGTGTGTGTTTCTCTGTGGAGATTCCGTTGCTGCCATTATCTTCAGGAAAGTTTA
Source organism: Rhinella marina (assembly GCA_900303285.1). NCBI lineage: Eukaryota > Metazoa > Chordata > Amphibia > Anura > Bufonidae > Rhinella > Rhinella marina. Next base: position 66,822 of record ONZH01023266.1, read on the forward strand.
GTGTTTTCTTTCCCTTTTGTTTATTTGTGTATATCTTCCCTGTGTTTTGGTGTTTGGGCCTGAGGGGAGACTTCTGTTTGTCCAGGTTGGCGGAGGAACAGTTTGTCTCATTCCAGTCACTGGCTTCAGGGTCCTTCAGGGACAGTTAGGGTCCCAGGTTTCCAGCGTATGAACTCGCCTACCTTCTAGGCCTGTTCATACTGTTAGTAAGCCAGGACTGGAGTCAGGGTTTCAATAGGAGGTGACCATCTGCCTTCACTAGTTCCAGGCCTTATCCCATTTCCTTTCCCCCCTTTTTCCCTTTTCCCCCCTTTTCATTTCCTACAACTTCCATTATTGCCTCTCTGATTATCCTCGCTGCTGTAGCTATTATATTACCTTCATGGCCGAAGTAATTGCATGTCTATGTACAATGCTCACTAATGCCGCCAATCACTGGCCACAGCAGTGTGCAGCATAAAAAAACTAAAAGTTCAGTGATTGGCTGCAGTGGTCTTGTAGAGCATACAAGCAAATTATTGCTTCAGCTAAACAAAGCTTAGCAGGGAGGATTGAAGCAGCAGCACTCAATGCAGTAGAAGATTAAAAGGCTGAGTTCATTCTTATTATTGTTTTATTAAAACTACTAGCTTGGGGATATTTTTTAATATCGGACAACCTCTTTAAGAGTCCTTGATGGAGGAAAGAAGAAACTTTTATAGTAATAACACAATCATGCCAACTGGCTTAATTTTCTGTATCACCAGATTTCTAGCCTCTCCTAGCAGTGGTTGGAGATCTTAAGAGCAAACTTGATTTTTTTTTTTATAAAAACTTTGCATAATGGCTATGCTTCATTATAAAATCATAACTGTGAAGGAACAGGTATTTTTTGGGCTTCTCTAATGTCTTCCTCAGCAATATTATTCCCCTCTTCAGCTGAACAGCTAGATGCATTTCTCTCAGAAGCAAAGAGTGGTGTCTCCAGTCTATGAAATCTGCAACTACTTTACTTCAGTGACCTCACTTTCCCTACTACCCACTATATTTGTTTTCTTCTAGGGGGCTAAGAAAGCTGAGGAGGAGGGGGAGAACAGACTTACAGACACAGAAGCTTCTCTGCTCTTCGAAAGCTGTTTGGAGACAATTTTTCTATCAGGCTCAGGGGCTCAGCTAGCTCTGTCATGCCCCCATTTCCGGTGAACTGTCTGTAACCAGAGACGGATATAGCCTAACAGCAGGCAATGGACTGCAAATTAGGTTGAAGCGAGACCCCTAGTGGCCATTACTTTAAACCTTTGTTTCAGGTGGATGCAGACAGATTTTTTATGTGAATTGATTTAAAAATATGCTAATTACATCATTCTTTATTACATTAAATTATGTGAAAACAAAGTAAAAGTGTATGTGATAATATACTCTTCATTGTAAATGAGTATTAGAGACTCTAAGGAGCTCTGTGACCATAAAAATGCACAAGGTCACACACACTGTAGAAGCTTAGTAGGTGATACAGTATTCTTTTCATTTCGATTTCAGCTGGTACAAAATCCCAAGATGGTAGAAGTGAGAACATCATGTTAGCTTTTGGATACCTTGAACCTTTTTTAAAATGAAAGCCAGCAGCTGTTGAGACTGTATAACGTCAACAAACATTTACTCTTCATAGTATCAGCCACATTGTGCCAACTACTACTGTGCCAAGCATCATTATAAAATACCTGCCACAATAGGTCTTCTAATGCCATCAGTAGTTTGTCTATCCATGCCTGCCAGAATGCCCTCCATTGTCAGCCAGAATGCTACAGTATAAGCCAGAATATGACCCCCATGCCAGACATTTTCATCCACTGTTAGACAGCATGCCCCCCAAGATTAAGCCAGACTGCTCTTAGTATAGGATTGAATATGTATAGATTTGTAAATCGCAAAATGCCTACATCTAAACACAATAGATTAAAAGTAGGACTATATGCCAACATGCTGCTGCAGGCTACTAGCAGACCCTGAAGAAGTAAACAAGAATGTTTTATACGAATGTACTGTATTTTCTGCATACAGGGTGGTATGGCTACCACAAAGAACACATTCATTGTAAACATAACTTAAAATTCTATATCTGTATGGACTCATGTTTCAATACACATTGCCATGTCTAAACATAAAAAACATAAAAAAAATCCTTGCAGACTCCAATCCGGCAATCAGAATAACTCCCTGGAACAACAACCCTTCTCCAGAAATCTACTATAATCTTTAATATTATTACACTTCAGAAATACATCCAGGTCCCTCTTGAACTCTTTTAGTGAGTTCACCATCACCACCTCCTCAGACAGAGAGTTCCATGCTCTTACCGTAAAGAATCCTCTTCTATGTTTGTGTACAAACCTTCTTTCCTCCAGGCACAGAGGATGTCCCCTCGTCACAGTCACAGCCCTGGTGATAAATAGATGATGGGAGAGATCTGTACTGACCCCTGATTTATTTATACATGGATATTAGATCTCCCCTCAGTCATCTTTTTTGCTAAACTAAATAACCCAAACTTTTTAAATGAAATATTCATTTTCATTGGCTCTTTGTCCAATGACGCAATCCATATTTCATGTTTTTAACGTCTATAATAATTACACATTAATACCTTTATTTAAGCACCAGTACCCACAAAATGCTTCTCTTGCTTGCTTCATAAATAATCTTTTTACTTCAGTGTCTGTATCAAGTTGAGCGTTACGATTTTGGTTGAACTGTAAGCAATAATTTCCATGGAGATTACTGACTTCTTGTTTTATTCATTCCTGAGGTTATCTCGGAGACGTTGAAAAGCTAATCAAAGAAGTGAAATTCAAGATACATTCCTGACAAAGAAATGACAAAGCAACTGATATGTTTTATTTGATTTGTTCCAACCTGCTGACTCTTTGAAGCCAAAACATGTCCTCTGTATATCTGTCACCACCGAGAAGGCAACTGCATTTTCACTCTGTAATTGGTGTTACATTAGGGACAAACAAACCCAAATCAAATGATCAACTTATCCCCATGTTAATTGTTTTCTTCTGAACTATTCTCATCAAATGACAATTATTAATTCTATTATTTTTTTTAAAAAGTACCTAAGGTTGGGATCATGGAACAGATTGTTTACAGCTTGCTTACTTACCACTATTCACACATCATTTTATAACTAAAAGGATTATTATTGCTGTGTTCACAGATAATTCAATCATGTTTTACTATCTTTTTTCATTGTAAAGAGTGGCTATGCATCTAATACATCTAAATAGCTATATATTTGAACTGGAGATCACTCTTAGGGCTCTCGTACACTGCTGTAATATGTATCTGTGTTGCTCAGTTTCCTAATATAGACCCATAGCCTGCAGCTCAATTTTTATGCAGAGGCATATACGTTTTTTTCTTACTCATTCCCAAAAATGTGGTATAGTCCATGACAAGTTAGATGACAGATGTAATTGGTTTACTTCTAGGAGAGAATTCTAGAATTTATTAAGGCACAATACTGTGCCCACATAAACCTAAAGAGACTCTGCTACAGTACAGTGTTTGTGCACATCAGTGGTTCTCAACTAAAGTCCTCAAGGAGTCTCAGAAATATCTTTGTGATCATTTCTAAATTAATCTTTTTCAACATTTGCTCATTTCTTCTGGAATTTTCTTAGATCACTCTTATTGTCCAGTTCAACTTTCAAGCCTGACACTGTTCAATCAACTAACTGTGACTGTTAACATGTAGTGTAAGGTTTATGTCTACTCAGGTTCCTTCTTGTTGGGGCTAGAGACTATTCTATGTGAAGAAATATCCAATAATGGAATATCTCAAGATTTTTTTTTTCATATAATTGTACAGCATTAGTAAAAAAAAGAGTAGAAGACCAAAGAGAAAGGGAGATCCTGAATATGTTAATAATGACATTCCATGGGTCCATTTCTGAATTGCTATGAGCCTATGATTTTTATGTGGGGGTACACACAATTCATGAGAAAACCAAAATGATGACATGTAATAGCATAGTCATAACCTTATTGCTTCTAAATGGGAATATTGTGACATACAAAGGTTTAGGATATAATGTACCATATGGACTCCAACAGAAGGTAGCCCAATATTGCAGTCCATATGACTCCTGGTGCCTCCGTGCTTGATGTGCATGAAGCCTAAACATTAACTTTTGAGAAACTCTGCAAAAAATGTTTACTATAATAATGGCTTTTCATTTCTATGGAATTATTTATATACTGTGAAGAAAATGAAGAAATGTCATACCATACTTTGCATGAATTTATCATGAATTTATTTAAAGGGCTTTTTGGGAGTAAAATATTGATGGCCTATCTTCAGGATAGGTCATCAATATCAGATCAGTGGGGGTCTGATTCCCGACACCCACATGGTTAGATGTTTGAGGCGTTGGGGCTCCACTGAAGTAATTTTCATCAGTCACATGGTCTATATGCAGCTTAGTCCCATTTACGTAATTGAATGAGCCTGGGTCGCAATATCAACATTTCTCACTGAAGCATGTGGCAACTTCAAACACCTGAGTGGTGCTGGAATATGGACCTTCACCAAGCAGATACTGATGACCTATCTTGAGGTCATCAATATTGTACTCCTGGAAAATCCCTTTAAATGTATATATATATATATATATATATATATATATATATATATATATATATATATATTTAAATGAAGAAATATAAATGACAGGTAATGTTCCAACAGTCAAAAAAACAGAGAACATTTTATTACCTGGAAACAGAAGTGTGGTGCTGGAAGATTATTTCAATTTTTAATATGAGTGAAAAAATCCAGGCCAAAAATGTATAAGAAGATGAGATTAGAGGTTACAGAAATCATATGCATTACTCTGAAGGTTTACATTTTACCTCTAAATACACTGCTAAAGATTTCAGAGAAAAAAAAAACCTTTGTACGACTCATTTAAATAATGTGCTGGAGATCAAAAATATTTGTAATTCCCATTTTCTGCTTCAAGCTTTTTGTCGCACTCCATTTTATTTTGATGTTCCTTTGGAAATATGCTGTATTCTTGTGAAAGCAAGTTCCAGGATGAAATAAAATCATTATGAAAGATTGAATGGGGTGGCAGACCTTAATTCACTCTCTAAGGATCACATTGTGAAGGTCTCATTAGAGGACATGGTTCTCATGCAACTCTTAACTTGAAATCATGAAGTAATTAGCTTTTTTCGGAGTAGGTATGATCTGAGATGTTTCAGGCTGCTTGAGTGTCAAAACAATAGTTAAAAGTGAAACACAAAAGCTACAATAGATATATCTTCCACTTGCCTAAATTTTTATGTTTTACCACTTTTGCACAATAAAAGCACATTACAGGGAAAAAAAATAGTTTTTATGTGGCTGCATTCCAAGAGCAAGAACATCTTTTTTCCACTGATGTAGCCGTATGTGGGCTCGTGTTTTGCAGGATGAGTCATATTTTTTAATAGAACCATTTTGGAGTGCATATAAATTATTGATTATCTTTTATTATATTTGGGGAAGATGGAAAAAAAACAATTTGTTTTGTTTTTACATTGTTTACCATGCAGTTTAAAAAACCATGTTAGGGTGGGTTCACATCACATTTTATGCCTCTGTTTCACGTACACATTAGGAAAAATAAGGATACCAAATCGCAGCATACCACGTTCATGTTTGCTATGGGCAACTAAGCCAGTTCTACTTTACACCAGTTTGATAAATGACTCCCATAATGCTTTAAAAAAAGGCACCCATAACCTTTTTATATATGTCTACAGAGCTGTGTGAGAGCTCTTTTTTGTGGTTTATCCAATTTTTTGGGGAGACAAAGTGACCAAAAATCTATGATTTTGCTATATATATATTTTTTTCTATTATGGTGCTCATTATATGGGATAAATACTTTTTGTGTTTTTATATTTCAAGCATTTTTGGATGTGAAATACTAATAATGTTTATTTTCTGTTTATATGTTTTATATATAAAATTGGGAAAGGGGTGATTTGAATATTTAATGCTTCTTGTTTTTCATATTGTTTAAAACTTCTTTTTAACAATATTTTCAGTCCCGCTAGGGGACTTGAACATGAAACTGTTAGATCACTTCTACCATAGACTGCAATGGTTAAACATTGCAGTCTACTGCTGAATTACTGTGTTCCTATTATGCCCTGCCTCAGGCAGAGCTTAATATGAACTTTGCTATGGCAGGCCTGGGAGCCTTTAGAAAGCTTCCATCTACCATATCAACTGAACAGCTTCCAGAATCTCATTGTGAGAAAGGGGAGGCCTTCAGTTACCAGGAGCTGTCTGCCCTTGGTAATTTCTGTGTATCTCCATTCCTTTAACACACTCTGCCATAGGCCATATAGCACTCCTCTTCTACCTCACAAATACAATTTTGACAGTGAACTGTGTTCTTGTGTTAACATATTAATCTAGTCTCATGAGGCTGAGTGAAATTAATAATGCAGGTTAGTAATATTCTAAGACATTAGGCTGTGTGTCAGGGCTGAAAAGGATGGAGACATATATCACAAATGTCTTTACAACGCTATTTTTAAAATGGTAAATTAACTTCCTTAAACCCATGGCAGATTCTACAGGTTGTGCCATCATGCCCTTCCCCAACCCATGTAAAATGGCCAGATGCTAATGGAAGAAGATGAAGGTATGTCCAGTATGACTATGGTATAGTTTGATGCAAGAGCAGCCAAATATACTTTAAACGTGCTCCCATCCAAAATCAAAGTAGAAAAAGCCAATTGTTTGCACTGGTTTTTCAACCTGTTATTCAGCATGGCCAATGGGGCTCAAATATTAAAATATTCTGGTTGTTATGGGGTTAAACAGATAAAAAAGGTTTTTTTATTATGGCATGCTAAGGCTGCATTATACACTTGCAAATTTACTACATAAATTAAAATGCAGTATACTTGCATGGAGACATTTTGTCTTCAAGAGTACAACATGTTCCCATAATCTGCAGATGTGAAACTATCAAATATCTCATCAGTCTCTATAATGAAACATCAAGACAGCATGGGGTATTGGATAATAAATAATGCCTGTGTTCCTTTACTTTATGATTACTGTCTTCTAGACTAAAATATAACTGTGGGCGTAAATACAGTTAAGGTTCACGCCGGGGGATTTAATAAGTTTATGTAGCATGCAAGTAATGCACAGTTGTCTTTCCCTGTAGTCAAAATATCGCACAGTGCTTAAAAATCAGCAGCCACCACTAGGGGAAGTTTAGAATTCCCCGCTATATTGTTCTTTTATTTAGTTCATTGTAGCTCATAAGCTCCCTCTTCTGGTGTCATAATAGTATCATTTAAAGGGGTTGTACGGCATACATAAAAAATGATAGTGTGGCAGGACATCTTTAAAGCAATAAAAATGCACTTATCTTTTTATAGTCTTGCTCCAATCCCCACCATTTCCAGTCCACACCAGACCAGAAATGGTGACATCCCATATACATTCATGTGACTACTGCAGGCCAATCAATGGCCTCAAAGGTGCTGTGTTACTTTAAGAACTGTCCAGTCTCCCCCTCTGATTTTATGGATGTCAGACAACCCCTGTTCATTCAGTTGGTTTGAAGTTCTGTATTAGAAAAAGGAGGATCCATACCACAGTCATATATACACTAAATTGACAAAACCTTTGGAACACACCTCTAAATCATTGAATTTGGATGTTTCATTCCATCCCATTGCCATGAATGGGTAACTACAGGGTTCAAAATGTTCTTTGGCATGTGAACCTTACCAAGAAGAGGTATAATGTACACTGTCACTGGGAATTTGTTCTGTGGATTGATAAATCATGCTTCTCTAACTGGCCATGTGATAGATTAGTCTGGGTTCGCCTGCAGAGCGCTACATGCCTGACTGCATTGTGCCAACTGTAAAGTTTGGTGAAGGAGGGATAATGCTTTGGGGTTGTTTTTCAGGGGTTGCTCTAGGCCAATGTTCCAGTGGAGGGAAATCTACCTTTAGCATGCCAAGATATTTTGGACAATTGTATGCTTCCAACTTTGTGGGAACAGATTTGGGTAAGGCCCTCTTCTTTTCCAGTATGACTCTTCCCCAATGCACAAAGCAAAGTCCATAAAGGTATGGTTGAGTGGGTTTGGTGTGAAAGAACTTGACTAGCCTGCACAGTGCACAGACCTCAACCCTATTAAACACCTTTAGGATGAACTAGAATGGAGATTGCCAGCAAGGCCCTCTCTTCCAATATCAGTGTCTGGCCTCAAAAATGCTCTTCTGGATGAATAGGCAAAATCTCCCAGAGACAGACATACTCCTAAATTTTGTAAAATACCTTCACAGAAGAGTGGAAGTGGTCCCCGTTCATGTCTATGCATCTTTGTGTGTACGCTAACAATCCACATACCCTGGATGAACTCAAGGAAAACATCAAATAAAAATATCCGCAGCAGATATATAGATGTGAACGGGGACCACTTCCAGCATCTTTTTGTGACTTGTGGTTAATTAAAAAAAAAATAATTCATTTGCTTGTTTATCTTGTCGTACTATCGCTGGAGACGGGCCAACCTGTAGATGAGCAAATTGATTCTAAAATAATTTAATTTATTTGTTACAAATTTCCCAGAAAAATATTTATTCTGAAATTCACTCAAAATGGCCTCCATCATTTCACAGATCAGAAGACAGCAAAGCAGGAAAGATGAAGAAAGATGACATAAAGGAAGGCAGCACCCTGGTCGGTGGGCTTGCCCATAATACCTTGTAGGCAGCCTCAGTCAATCAATAGGGACTATATTGACACACGTCATAGGCACTGTATAAGATCTCAGCCAGGAAATGCATGTGTTCTCCGGAGTTATACATTTCTGTGATTCTACATCTTACAGACAGTGAGAAAATAAATCTTATGTTTAAACACAGAATACAGCTAGTTTATTCTCGGAAAGAGTTTCCTGAGACAATAGATAGATTTAATTAGTTTACAAAATGATTGTTTTAGCTAGGGACAGGACAGAAGTAACTGTGTAACTCATTCAGGCTGCCAGCCATTTTCAGTGAGCACTACAGCAGTGTTTAAAGATATATCACTTAATTTTTATATATTTTTTAAATATAATTATATATTTTTTTAAATATAATACTCTAAAGTACATCACATAATTCACATCTAAAGACACAAATCATTTCCAGCTTTAATACTGGTGCTGATAGTATACGACCAGATGCATTTATCTGCATCACAGTTGCTGTATTTAAGTGTCTTAAATAAAATCATTTGATCATAGTCTACCTGAGTACCTGACATATTGTTCTGCATCACAGTTGCCATATATAGTACTGGACTCTGAGTAACCATTTAAAAAGAAAACGTATTGCCAATACTTCAATCAATCAGAGTCTAGTATACATGGCATATTGTTTGACATCACAGTTATTATGTTTTGGCAGATTATATTCTTTAATATAACACTAAACATATTGCTAATCTCCAAGTATGGATAATTTTTGGACTGTGTATTAATTTTCCAAAGCATAAAAATCTGCAGTGTGTTTTTAGACATCATGGTGTTCATCACCATGCGTTTACTCATATCTAGGGATGAGCGAACCTGTGGAAGTTCCGATTGAAGTCAATGGGGACCCGAACTTTATTTTATTATTTTCCATTCCGTCATAATAGAACTCTATGGGAGCATAACAGATCCGTTATGCTGCCTATAGACTTCTATTATGAGAAATGCAAAATGGAATGCCTCTAAAGGTGTCCCTTTTGCATTTCATCTTAAAAATTATGTTATTTTCCGATATAACCACGTTATAACAGAAAATAATAAAGTAATTCATAAATTGCCCAAACCCCAAACCCAAACTTCAGTGAAAAAGTTTGGGTTCCAGTCCGGGTAATCAAACTCTCAGAGTTTGGTACGAACCCATGTCTTTTAAGGCTAATTGTGTCACTTTCTGGTCAATTTTATTAGGAAATCAAATCTAACGACTGATTCGTGAGTACTGGACCAAAAATAAATTTCAAGGAATGTGTTCATCTCTACAGATGAGCGAATTTATTCGCTGCTTTGTAGATTCGTATCGAATCCTCATTTTTCCTACTGCGAAGTGAATCCTGATTTTTTCTGATTCGGTTCGTATTATTCGTAAATGTTCTTAAAATTTTGAACGCTAACACTACATACGCTACGTATACAATGTACGCAATGTACGCATTCTTCTTGCCCCCTCCCCCGGCCCCCCGAATGGCAATACGCCCTATCAAGAGCGGGAAAGTGAAGATACGCCCCCCTCAGAAGTGGGAAAAACTAGCCCGGCCCACCAGTAACTAACTATTTGCACGTATAGGGAGTGAAGACTCCTCCCTCATTACTCCGCCCTCCTCTCCAGTTCAAGCCAGCGGTGAACAAGATACCACAGCATGGCGAAGCAACTGCAACCAAAGTGGGGAGAGATGGTCTTTGGGAAAGAGTACCCCAAACCACCGCCCGCTCCAGAGATCAGAGCGTCACAATTGTGCAAGAGAGTCTTACCAGCTTCTGAGTCGATATTCGCCTTGCTAGCTGGTGCGGCTGGTGCGGCTGGTGGGGCTGCTGCAGCGGAGGCGGCTGGAGCATCGACTTTGCCGCCCAGGCGGCAGAATCCCATTGTGCCTGCATCAGTGACGGCCCACGCCCAGACCCTATGGGACTACAAAAATGCAGTGGAGGACTGGGTCATCCAAGTCCTGTGGTTTTCAGTGAAACAAGGCTGTGGCTTCCTGGTGGATGACGAGGACGGCAAGGAGTACTTTGTGGGCCGCAGGTCAGTGAAACGGCCATACCTGCTCCAACCCCGTCATGGCCTGTACGTGGGGGATGAGGTGGAATATACCCCCATAGCATCCTTGAAAAGCCCCTTTGCTACCGGGATAACGTTATTATCAAAGCCCCTGGTACCTGCATTACCACCAGAAGTTTGGCCAGAGGAACCACCAGGTGAAGGACGCGTGCGCTGCCTACAGGAGTCACCAGATCCCTCCGTTTCATGGAGAAGCCACAGCCGGAGCCTCTAATCCCTGGACTGCCACCACCACCATCGCAGTCCTTTCAGCTGGGTCAGCTGTCGACATCATCATTTACTTTCCAGTCCACGGTGATCCACCAGTACCAACTAACCTAGAAAATGAAGTCAGCAGCAGCCAGGGGAGCTGGCGCTTCTTCCCTGGGTGCAACCTTGCTTGAACTGCCGCAGCCAGAAGACCTTACCCCTGTTGTCCTGGCAGGAGTAGCCGGAAAAGTAAAGGCGCAAGTGGGTGCAGCACTCACCAGTGTGACCACCACCTGGACCTAGTCAGAAGAGGGCAGTGGAGCTTCACCACGGCAGCCAGCTTAGCCTACAGGAGGCAGGAGCATCCTCTGATGTCATTCAGTAGCAGTTCCAGCAAGGAGGACTTCAGGTCCCTCATCTTAGGAAACCTTCTACTGGCTGTCAGTCTGGCTGATTTAAAGGACGCCTCTGGAGGACCTATGGGAGCCACAACATGGACTGCACCTGACGGGTGAGAGCTAGTTGGCACTTGCTCTTAGTTTATGTTGTTTTTATTGCCCCCTGTTTGACTCTCACCCAAATGGACATGGCTTGTCAGGACTCCCCCCATTCTGCAGAAAGGTTTCCCTCCTTCTCAGGTTATTTGGGAGCCCGCTTTGCAAAAAGGGTTCTCTATTTGCTGCTATTTTATATTATCCATGTGGATTACACGTTACCTGTTTGGATTACAAAATTACCTCACGTGGATTACAATTGAATTTTGGACGGTGTTCCAGTGTTTTATGCCAAGCAGCCACAAGGAGAGACTCAAATGTATATCTGAGCCTTTTATGCTTGCAAATGTGAAATTGCACTAAAATGTTTGCATAATTGTCTTTGCTGTATTTTAGTAATAATGTTTTTACAGGTTCAGCAATGTTCAAGCACTTTTGCCCATTGTGTGTATTCTTTTTCAGGTACTGTAATGTGTCCTATTATGCACTTATTGTACGGTGTTTTTTAGTAAATTATGCACTTAGCCGGATAGCTAGCACCTTACTTTTCTAGTTCATATGGACTGCCTCTAAAGACTGTACACCCCGGCCTAGCCTCGTGCGTGTGTGCGTATGACGCAATCGTGAGTCAAAAGTACGCTAAGGATTCGTATGCACTTTGTATGCTAATGCTTACGTATTGTGTACTTTTAACAACACTGACTGTATGTTCGTAATTTGTGCAGGAATGTTCGCAAAAGGATTTTTTTAAGCAAATTTGACCAAATAAATTTGTGATAAGAACAAATCTTGTTAGAAATTTGTGATTCGCTCATCTCTAATTGTGGGCTTCAACATAAAGTATTGTCAATACGTGCTAATGCATCACGTTGCCTAAAATGATGAATATGAGTCCAAAAAATATCAACATAATTCTAAACCAAAACCAAAAAGACCATTAAAAATCACAATCTTTATTAATACAATCATTAAAAATGCCTGAAACACTATAGGTGCTCAATTATCCAACACAGTACAACACAGTACCATATGTACCTAAACATCAATGTTCAGCCAATGTCAAACCAACAATTATTCTTTTCAAATGGGCCCAAACATTCTAGCAAGGCCTTCTGGGTAGCAAGTGGGTAGATATACCACTCTATATATAGCCCTGATGTGGCCCTAATTCTACCCTTTGCCTAGGGACATCCCCTAGAGGTGGAAATTCCCTGTCCTCGCACCCCCCCTATAAGGCACTGTTACGTCCTAGAATTTATATCATCCCAAACAAAAACCTCAACACGTTTCCCCCTTCTCTGGGTTTCTCAGGAGGTAATGGTAGGGGTACCTTCGTGGGATATAAAATGGCAATTGTTAACTGATCAGTAGATGACATATGCCAGCATCACCCATATAGGTACTAAAATAATGAAACTATCGTTGTGACATACAACCAGGTAAGTATACTATGATTAGCTAATGTCCAATGCCTGTATACCAAACCTAGGTACTAAATAATGATGATGTACATGGTAAGGTGCCTTATTAGCATCAAACATATTACTGGGAAGAGGCACTTATCTGTGGTGCTCAGATGAAGGATACACACGGAGCCTTATAGATCCCTCCAGATGTCGGATCGACAGCCTAATAAAGGAATGACATAGTAACCAAACCTCAGCTTCTTTAAAGCCACCTAGAGAATAAGCCCAGATATTCAAAAAGATACTCACTCTCCCAGTGACAGATACTCGCTCCCAGTGACGCTGCCTCTCCGCTGGCCTCATATGGTCTGTGAGGTGACCCTTAACTGATGTATTAGGGCTATATATAGTCCTTAGTGGGTTCCCTCCCCCACTATTCTTACCATATTGATTGCCTCCTAATACTCCACGTGCTTTGTGACCGGAAGTTACGCCGCCTGAGACGCACAGTTGGAACGCTCGGCTGTGTGGAGTGTGTCACGTGACCGAAAGTGCGGCTCGTGACCCGCATACTTGGAACGCACACCCCACTGTTTGTTCTAAAAGTCATCCAGCTCCATTATATAAATCTGGTGACTTGAAACATCTGCATCTACGGCACTTAGATAGGGCACATCAGATATATTTAACCCTATCAGTTAGTACCACCATAATGAAGTAGGTTAACGTTCAATAAAAATAATAGAATCCATCATGATAATAATAATAGAATTGTAGGAGGGGACAGATGAATCCACATTGGACACTGATGTATAATTCACTACCATATACATAATCAATGTTTCCACACTGATTACTCGGCTGGATTGACCACCACAAACAATAGATACTGAGACATGTAAATCACATGAGAATATCTAGATTATCAAAATTATCCCTGTGACGAAGATTCGGGCGCTTCTCGCACCTCAGGCTTAGCTAGGAACATGATATATCTGATACGGATTTCTTCACAAAAGACACAAACTCAAAGAAAGCTGCTAAAGGTGAGTCGTTCATTTAAGCCCAATGGGGATTGTGATCACAATCTATAAATCTAGAAGGTTTCTGTCACGCGCAGGTGTGTGGGGGGGAAACCAAACCAAGCGTAGGAGGAAGAGGAGATTACGCCTAGAAACTAAGGAAGGAAGATGGACATCTCCTACAGGAAACCCTGGCTCAAATCCTGTCTATCTACCAGTATGAACAGGCCTCAAAGGTAGGCAAGTTCATACACAGGAACCTAAACACCAAACTGACCCTATAGGACCCTGGAAACTAATTACGGGAAAGAGTCTACCTGTTCCTCCAAAAGGAAGGACAAACAGGAGTCTCCCTAAGGCCTAATAACAAAACAACAGGAGGGAAAAGGAAACTTATCTTTCAATGAAGAAATGGAGGCTCCAGGATCTCAGCTGAAACCAAACTGCTGCTCACCACCACAACACTGAAGCTATAAACTGAAAGGAATAGAGGGAGAAGAAGCAATAAATAGGGGAGGGACAATTACCACTCCAGGAACATCTGAGGGACAAGTGTGTTTTAAAAACCAACAACAGAAAGGGAAAACATCTCAGATTACACCACGTGTTGCCAATCTGACAGACCTCCTGTTATCTGTCATAGGAATGTCCGTGACAGTTTCCCTCTGGAGAATTCTACTATCCCAATCCCCTGTCCTTACTGTCTGAGGTACCAGTTCCAGGACTGAAAATTTCAAGACCTTGGGATCTCGAGCATGATGTTCCTCTACATGACATGCCACAGGCCTGGCATTCTTTTTATAGACGTCATTTACATGCTCACAGATCCTTCTCCTAAGTTCTTGGATTGTCTTCCCTATGTAATCTCTCAGACATGGGCATTGACATATGTAAATTGCTCCCCTACTTCTACAGTAACAAAGTCCTTAATAGGGACCCTTTCATGTGTGACAGAACCGACTACCACTTTGGATGTAGAAATAAAGGGACAAGCCTTGCACGAGCCACATCGAAAGACTCCTAATGGTTTTCGGTCCAGCCACGTGCCACTGCTTATTGGTGCCTCATAGTGGCTGTGTACCAACCGATCTCTGAGGCTCCTACCCCTTCGATAGGTGATACTAGGTGTAGCGGTCATGACATCTGTAAGGTCGTTGTCCATCGAGAGGATAGGCCAATATTTCCCCACAATCCCCCTGATCTCTCTGCTGGCGATGTCAAACGTGGAGATCAAGCAGATGGGTGCTTGTTTCCCCCTATCGGTTTTTTTAGGAGTTAGTAAGTTGGTCCGATCTTCAGACTCCACCCTTTGGAAGGCTTGTCTCAGAATGTTATGAGGATAGCCCCTATCCAAGAGTCTACCCTTGAGAGCCCTGGATTCTCGATAGAAACTTTCCATATTGGAGCAATTTATCCTTACCCTTAAATATTGGCCTCTTGGCATGCCTTTCTTGAGGGGTAAAGGATGATGGCTATCCCAATGTAATATAGAATTGGTGGCTGTGGTTTTCCTAAAAATGCTGGTAGTCAGTCTGTCACCTTCTCTAGAAACAAGAACATCAAGAAACGTAATTTGTTGATCCTAAATTTCATAAGTGAACTTCATCCCAATATAATTTATATTCAGTAGATCAATCAGATCCACAAACTCATCTTTGGTACCATTCCATATGACAAAAACATTGTCAATAAATCTTGTCCACAGCACAATTTTTTCATTCCACCAGGTATCATGTCCTGGGAACACGATCTTATCTTCCCACCAGCCCAGGAAGAGATTTGCTTACGTGGGGGCACAAGAGCTCCCCATCGCAGTCTCCCTGAGCTGGTGGTAGAATCGTGTGTTAAATAAGAAAAAATTGTGCGTCAGGACATATTCAAGCAATTCCAAGATGAAGGTATTGTGTATTTGAGAATGTGTACATCGAGTCTTCAAAAAATCAGCTACTGCTATTAATCCTTTATCATGCGGGATTGAGCTATACAAAGACCCGACGTCAATGCTAGCCAAAAGATGTTTAGGATCTACATGCAGAGTATCAATTTTGTTTAAGAAAAAAAACATTGTGTCCCTTGTGTATGAAGGGAGAGACAGTACAAAGTCTCTCAGGACACGGTCCAGATAAACTCCACAGTTTTGGATAAGGGAGTCAACCCCTGAGACGAGGGGACGTCCTTTCAGAGGGTTAACCCCCTTGTGGATCTTGGGGCGCACGTAGAATGTTGCTATTCTGGGATTACTTGGATATATAAAATTGAACTCTGTCTTACTGATCACTCGCTTCTGAAGGCCCGATGTCAAAATACTTTTCAATTGTTGTGAGAACACTTCCGTAGGATCATTGGATAACACTCGATATCCATCACGGTCCTTCAATAAGTCCAGGCACATCCGCAAATAGACCTTGTGATCCAATATGACCAGGTTGCCCTCTTTGTCAGAGGGTTTTATGATGATGGATTTATCCCTCTCCAATCCAAAGACAGGGCTTCTGATTCACTTTTAGATAAAGAATGCCATGCCTGTGGCATGTCATGTAGAGGAACATCCTGCTGGAGATCCCAAGGTCCTGAAATTTTCGGTCCTGGAACTGGTACCTCAGACAGTGAGGAAAGGGGATTGGGATAGGAGAATTCTCCAGAGGGAAACCTTCTGGATTTATAGATTTCGATCACAATCCCCATTGGCCTTAAATGAACGACTCACCTTTAGCTGCTTTCTTTGAGTTTGTGTCTTTTGTGAAGAAATCCGTATCAGATATATCATGTTCCTAGCTAATCCTGAGGTGCGAGAAGCGCCCGAATCTTCATCACAGGGATATTTTTGATTAACTAGATATTCTCATGTGATTTACGTGTCTCAGTATCTATTGTTTGTGGTGGTCAATCCAGCCGAGCAATCAGTGTGGAAACATTGATTATGTATATGGTAGTGAATTATACATCAGTGTCCAATGTGGATTCATCTGTCCCCACCTACAATTCTATTATTATTATCATGACTTTTAGAACAAACAGTAGGGTGTGCGTTCCAAGTATGTGGGTCACGAGCCGCACTTTCGGTCAGGTGACACACTCCACACAGCCGAGCGATCCAACTGTGCATCTCAGGCGGCGTAACCTCCGGTCACGTGAC
This sequence comes from Rhinella marina, assembly GCA_900303285.1. NCBI lineage: Eukaryota > Metazoa > Chordata > Amphibia > Anura > Bufonidae > Rhinella > Rhinella marina. The sequence goes on from ONZH01023266.1 coordinate 83,935, forward strand.
GGTGAATAGTGGGGGAGGGAACCCACTGAGGACTATATATAGCCCTAATACATCAGTTAAGGGTCACCTCACAGACCATATGAGGCCAGCGGAGAGGCAGCGTCACTGGGAGCACCACGGAGAATATCTGGGCTTATTCGCTAGGTGGCTTTAAAGAAGCTGAGGTTTGGTTACTATGTCATCCCTTTATTAGGCTGTCGATCCGACATCTGGAGGGATCTATAAGGCTCCATGTGTATCCTTCATCTGAGCACCACAGATAAATGCCTCTTCCCAGTAATATGTTTGATGCTAATAAGGCACCTTTCATTACCATGTACATCATCATTATTTAGTACCTAGGTTTGGTATACAGGCATTAGACATTAGCTAATCACAGTATACCTACCTGGTTGTATGTCACAATCATAGTTTCATTATTTTAGTACCTATGTGGGTGATGCTGGCATATGACATCTACTGATCAGTTAACAATTGCCATCTTATATCCCACAAAGGTACCCCTACCATTACCTCCTGAGGAACCCAGAGAAGGGGGAAACACGTTGAGGTTTTTGTTTGGGATGATATAGATTCTAGGGCATAACAGGGCCTTATAGGGGAGGTTCGAGGACAGGGAATCTCCACATCTAGGGGATGTCCCTGGGCAAAGGGTAGAATTAGGGCCACATCAGGGCTATATATAGAGTGGTATATCTACCCACTTGCTACCCAGAAGCCCTTTCTAGAATATTTGGGCCCATTTGAAAAGAATAATTGTTGGTTTGACATTGGCTGAACATTGATGTTTAGGTACATATGGTACTGTGTTGTACTGTGTTGGATAATTGAGCACCTATAGTGTTTCAGGTATTTTTAATGATTGTATTAATAAAGATTGTGATTTTTAAGGGTCTTTTTGGTTTTGGTTTAGCATTATTTTGATATTGTCAATACATGACTGACAAGACCCCAAGAACATTTAGTATATCCCATCTTGAAGCATGTAACCTCATTAAAATAATCAGTATATCCATTTTCAGTTTATTTTCTATATAATGTTTGTGATGTTTTAGAAGTTTTATTGCTACCACTGTAAGTTTGTTTCTTTTTTAATGAAGAGAGTATTGAAAAGGAAACAAGCCTGTCCCACAACTTTTTATAGCTGCACACACACATTCAATACACCACCTTTAAACTCACTTACATTTAGGACCTGAAATGTTTACTGGAGTTTTCAATAAGTTATATCAATAAGCAGGTCTAATCATTAGCATCGTATTGATCCTGAGGATAGGATTTTCATTTTCTATTCTTGATAGTGAGGTGGAGGCCAATGCTCAACGGCTCTTCAGTTAATAAATGATACAGAAACGCCTGATTGAGGAAAAAACACCTTAAAGGGGTTGTCCGAGTTATGACAAAAAATATATAGCACTGTAAATCTGATGGGCAGCAATATATAACTAAGTTAAGCAAGTTTTAGGCAAAAAAAATCCATATTTCCTAATTTCCCTGGTTCTCTTCTGGTCTTTGTTTATATGCAATAACAACAATCTCAGCCCCTCCCCCTTCTCCCCCCCTCTCTGCAAAGGGAATGAATACAAGTGCTGAGTGACATGTCTGCCTGCTGGAATACTCAGCAGCATGTTGTATGTGTAGGACTACAAGTCCCAGCTGTACAATGACATTGCTAATACATACAGGAATTTCTCCCTACCTGTTCTTGTACAATACAATTCCTCTACAGCTCTTGTGCCCAGCATTTGTCTCCTCTCACTGCTGCAGCTGCTGTTGGTTGTAAAGCCTTGAGCCCTCAGTGTGTTCTGGCTGAAGGGGTTAATGTTTTATCTGAAGGAATCCAGGGAGAGCAGATAGCAGCCCGACAAAGAAAGGGGGCGTGGCCAGTGAAGTCTTGTGTACAGACTGTTATCTGAACTCTGAGGCTTGTGAACCAAACATCACAGAGCAGAGAGATAAGGTGACATCACAGGTCATGTGACCCTCAGTCAACTTTGAGAAACCAGCAGCTTTAGAAACACAAAGTATATGGGAAAGTTGTTATACCTGACAAGTTAGAAACATATAAAGAACAAAAAAATAACTCGGACAACCCCTTTAACAAGCATGAGTAATTATTATATTTAAATAATATGTAATAAACAACAAAATGTTAGTGAAAAATAAAAAAAATCAAGGGTACATTTATAATACTTGCAACCTGAAGACAGTTTTTGGGGTAGATATGGAGTTGAATATTTAAAAAGCATCTGTCTGTCATTTGTTTCTGTTATATTGTACTGTAGTATGGTTTCATGATGATTTTATTTCCCACACCAGGACATATGTCAATTACTTTTCCCCATATGAGTGTCAGTTGTCAGATGCAAGTAATTATTTTCATCCAAAGTTGGAAATGATTTAAAAATGCTAGTTAGAAATGATGAATCCTGATTCTATAGATCTTCAGTTATATAGTCTCTGACAAGAATTATAGAATGCGTTACCCAACCCCTACATCAAGCTTATCTAAGGCATGAATGGCATTAGGGGTTCCCAGTTTTTCAGGGAGTTTCCTACTGTATTAATGTTGGGAATCTGTGCACTAAAGTATTATTAGTCACATGAAAAAATTGTTTAGAGATTCAAATGGGCATTTTATCAGTACAATCTAAAGAATAATCATGATATTCCTGTATGTACCGCAAATTTATACAATAATACTACAATAATAATCATAAGAAAATCAATACTAAATGAGGAGAATCTTCTTGAAATATAGAAGTCTAAAAGCATCATTTCTAAACCATACAGGAATAATCATAATGAGAATAGTGGTAAATACGTCTTGAAAGGCCATAGAGAAAATGTATCCAGAAAGTTACAGAAAAAATGTTTAAAGGGGTACTCAATTTTTTTTTAGTTATTTGCTTATATAACAGAATTTTCTATTATATATGTATTTAAAATTCTGCACACATACCTTTCTTATATCAGTCGGTTACCCCTATATGCAGTACAATAGTATAGCCCATGTATCCTGTATAACGTACCCATGGCCTAACTGAAACATAGCTTCAGTCATGTAACACTCCATATCATATAATCTATGACATTCAGTAGGTACCAGTATTACATGACATAAATGTGCTGCGTCAGCACACATGGCACATTCACGTGATAAGTAAATAGGACTATTGGTGGAATCATGGTTTTTATTGTGGTTATTACAGTAGCAACATTACAGTGTGTATGTTTACTTGGTTGCCTGTCTGTAGGCGATGTTGTCATGTTGTTAATAAAGTTTCGTTTCAAAAGGTATTTATTTGATTGATGGCAAAATGAAATGCAAGAGAATGCATACAAGGTATATAAGAATACACAGTGGATAAGTAGAATTCTCCTACAAATGTAAGTTAATGAAAATCATATTTGAAAAATGGTATCAATTAGAGATGAGCGAGTAGTGTTCGATCGAGCTGGTATTCGATCGAATACTACGATATTCGGCGTGCTCGATTTCTTTCGAGTATAACGGCGATGGCGCACTTAGAATTCGTTTCCCCTCCCACCTTCCCTGGCACTCTTTTTCCACCAATCACCATGCAGGGGGGTATGACAGGCACGCTGAGCACGCTGGCAGCGCGAAAACGGCGTCTACATGCATTGGCTGGAAAAACCATGTGACCTCGAATATTAAAAACTCAGCTCTTCCTGCTCGTTCGCATATGCTGCGTGAACTTAGTCAGGGACAGAGGCTGGAGAAGGGAGAGACAGGTTTTAGCTGTTGGACAGGCAGGAGCGTGATTAAAAGCCCTTATCAGGGCTACTATAGTGCAGTACAGTGATAGCTTTACTACAAGATACACTTTACAGAGAACGGCTGCCGTATTCAGGGATAGCTGCTGGAGTAGGGACAGAGAGAGGCATTAGTGGTGTATTAGGTGCTCTGCTACATACCAAACTATATTTGGCACTACTGCTGTGTACCTTGAAATATAAAATATATAGGCCTTTCAATTGGCAACTGTACTGTGCGTTCTCTTGCAAAGTAATTTCTCATACCTGGTGTTCATACACACCGTCTGATCACTTAGTACACGGCTGTGTACCTTGAAATATACAATATATAGGCCTTTCAATTGGCAACTGTACTGTGCGTTCTCTTGCAAAGTAATTTCTCATACCTGGTGTTCATACACACCGTCTGATCACTTAGTACACGGCTGTGTACCTTGAAATATACAATATATAGGCCTTATAATTGCCAACTGTACTGTGCGTTCTCTTGCAAAGTAATTTCTCATACCTGGTGATCATACACACCGTCTGATCACTTAGTACACGGCTGTGTACCTTGAAATATACAATATATAGGCCTTATAAATGGCAACTGTACTGTGCGTTCTCTTGCAAAGTAATTTCTCAAACCTGGTGTTCATACACACCGTCTGATCACTTAGTACACGGCTGTGTACCTTGAAATATACAATATATAGGCCTTTCAATTGGCAACTGTACTGTGCGTTCTCTTGCAAAGTAATTTCTCAAACCTGGTGTTCATACACACCGTCTGATCACTTAGTACACGGCTGTGTACCTTGAAATATACAATATATAGGCCTTATAATTGGCAACTGTACTGTGCGTTCTCTTGCAAAGTAATTTCTCAAACCTGGTGTTCATACACACCGTCTGATCACTTAGTACACGGCTGTGTACCTTGAAATATACAATATATAGGCCTTTCAATTGGCAACTGTACTGTGCGTTCTCTTGCAAAGTAATTTCTCATACCTGGTGTTCATACACACCGTCTGATCACTTAGTACACGGCTGTGTACCTTGAAATATACAATATATAGGCCTTATAATTGGCAACTGTACTGTGCGTTCTCTTGCAAAATAATTTCTCATACCTGGTGTTCATACACACCGTCTGATCACTTAGTACACGGCTGTGTACCTTGAAATATACAATATATAGGCCTTTCAATTGGCAACTGTACTGTGCGTTCTCTTGCAAAGTAATTTCTCATACCTGGTGTTCATACACACCGTCTGATCACTTAGTACACGGCTGTGTACCTTGAAATATACAATATATAGGCCTTATAATTGGCAACTGTACTGTGCGTTCTCTTGCAAAGTAATTTCTCATACCTGGTGTTCATACACACCGTCTGATCACTTAGTACACGGCTGTGTACCTTGAAATATACAATATATAGGCCTTTCAATTGGCAACTGTACTGTGCGTTCTCTTGCAAAGTAATTTCTCATACCTGGTGTTCATACACACCGTCTGATCACTTAGTACACGGCTGTGTACCTTGAAATATACAATATATAGGCCTTATAATTGCCAACTGTACTGTGCGTTCTCTTGCAAAGTAATTTCTCATACCTGGTGTTCATACACACCGTCTGATCACTTAGTACACGGCTGTGTACCTTGAAATATACAATATATAGGCCTTATAATTGCCAACTGTACTGTGCGTTCTCTTGCAAAGTAATTTCTCATACCTGGTGTTCATACACACCGTCTGATCACTTAGTACACGGCTGTGTACCTTGAAATATACAATATAAAGGCCTTATAATTGGCAACTGTACTGTGCGTTCTCTTGCAAAGTAATTTCTCAAACCTGGTGTTCATACACACCGTCTGATCACTTAGTACACGGCTGTGTACCTTGAAATATACAATATATAGGCCTTATAATTGGCAACTGTACTGTGCGTTCTCTTGCAAAGTAATTTCTCATACCTGGTGTTCATACACACCGTCTGATCACTTAGTACACGGCTGTGTACCTTGAAATATACAATATATAGGCCTTATAATTGGCAACTGTACTGTGCGTTCTCTTGCAAAGTAATTTCTCATACCTGGTGTTCATACACACCGTCTGATCACTTAGTACACGGCTGTGTACCTTGAAATATACAATATATAGGCCTTATAATTGGCAACTGTACTGTGCGTTCTCTTGCAAAGTAATTTCTCATACCTGGTGTTCATACACACCGTCTGAACACTTAGTACACGGCTGTGTACCTTGAAATATACAATATATCGGCCTTTCAATTGGCAACTGTACTGTGCGTTCTCTTGCAAAGTAATTTCACGGCTGTGAAGGCAAAATATTGTAACCAAAAAAAATAAAATGCGGCGGGGGGCTAGCGGAATAGGACGTGGACGAGGACGGGGGCGCGGAAATGCTGTTGGGGGCCTTGTTGAAGCCAGTGGGGATACAATGCGTGCTGGTGAGGGTCAGCCAGGATCCCGCTCATCCAGAATCCCTGCCTTTATGGGACAGTTAAGCAGGGGGCGGGTTACACCGCTGTTGAGGCCTGAGCAGGTTGAACAGGTGGTGCAATGGATAGCCGATAGCGCTTCCACACAGTTGTCCACCAGCCAGTCATCCACACAGTCTCACTCTGACCCTCCTTCCTCCACACCTGGCCAACAGAGTCATCCCACCATTGACCCCTCCCAGGAGCTCTTTTCGGGTCCTTTTTCAGATGTGCTGGAAGAATCCCAGGAGCTAGCAGAGGAATTTGTTTGTAGTGATGCCCAAACACTTGAGTTTTCGCCATCTCCTGCTGATGTGGACCCTGAGCCAGCATCTGTTATCATGAGCGATGATGATGATGAGACGCAGTTGCCATCAAGGGAGGCTGTTGGAATGGCTAGTGGGCAGGAGGAGGAGCAGAGTGAGGAAGTTGAGGTGGTGGATGATGAAATGACCGACCCCACTTGGCCAGGGGTGATGTCCAGCGATGAAAGTAGTGGAGAGGTGGTGGTCTGCGCAGCACCGAAAAAGGCAGCAAGAGGCAGAGGGATGTCCAGAGGCAGAGGGATGTCCACAGGCAGAGGGATGTCCACAGGCAGAGGGATGTCCACAGGCAGAGGGATGTCCAGAAGCAGAGGACAGTCCAGACAGAGAAGTGAGGCCACAGCCAGCAGGGCCGAAGCTGTTCCCGGCAGCGGGCAGTCGCGCGAAGCTCCCCCATCGAGGCCTCGTACTTCTGTGGTGTGGAGATTTTTTAATGTTTGTGCGGATGACAAACTGAGTGCGGTTTCCACACTCTGCCACTCAAAACTGAGTAGGGGCTCTGAGAAGAGCAATCTGACCACCTCAGGCATGCGGCGTCACTTGGAAGTCAAGCACTGGGCTGAGTGGGAGAGAGCAAACGCAATACAACCTGCGCCCGGTCTTGCTGCCACTGCCTCTTCCCCTGTGTTGTGTGCTGCCACTGCGGTCCAGACCTCCAGCCAGGACACCTCCACATCTGCCTCTGCCTCGGCTACTTTGGGGCCTTCTCCTTCAGCCTCCCCTTCCCCCGCCTCTTCGCCTGCACCTTCACACTCCTCGTCCCAACAACTGTCCATCTCGCAGGCGTTCGACCGCAGGCGGAAGTACGCCTCGAGTCACCCCCAAGCCCAAGCCTTAAACTGCCACATCTCCAAACTGCTGGCCCTGGAGATGTTGCCGTTTAGGCTTGTGGAGACGCAGGCCTTCCGCGACCTGATGGCGGCTGCCGCACCTCGCTATTCCGTCCCCAGCCGCCACTACTTTTCCCGGAGTGCCGTCCCCGCCCTGCACCAGCACGTGTCGCGTAACATCAGGCGGGCCCTGAGGTACGCAGTCAGCGCAAAGGTCCACTTGACCACCGACTCGTGGACAAGCGCTTGCGGCCAGGGACGATACATCTCTTTGACGGCACACTGGGTGAATGTAGTGGAAGCGGGGACGGGGTCGCAAACAGAGACGGCCTACCTACCACCCCCGCCCAAGATTGCCAGCATGGGTTCTGATAAACCCCCTCCTCCTCCTCTGCCTTAACATCGCCCTCAGCCGCTAGCTGGAAGCGTTGCAGCACTGGCGCGGGGAGACGTCAGCAGGCGGTGCTTAAGCTCATCAGCTTGGGCGACAGGAAGCACAGCGCCCCAGAGGTGAGGGACGCCATATTGCAGCAGACGGAGATGTGGCTGTCGCCGCTGTAGCTAGGACCAGGCATGGTCGTGTGCGATAACGGCCGTAACCTGGTGGCGGCTCTGGAGCTTGCCGAACTCGATCACGTACCATGCCTGGCCCACGTTTTTAATCTGGTAGTCCAAAAATTTCTAAAGACTTACCCCAACCTGGCAGAGCTACTGGTGAAAGTGCGGCGCTTGTGCGCTCACTTTCGGAAGTCAACTGTAGCTGCTGCTAGCTTAAAAAAACTCCAGCAACGCCTCCATTTGCCTGAACATCGGCTGTTGTGCGACCTGCCGACTCGCTGGAATTCCACCTATTCCATGTTGGCCAGGGTGTGTGAGCAGCAGAGAGCATTGATGGAGTACCAGATTATGAATCCACGCGTGCCTCCAACTCAGCTCCCTCAGTTTGCCAACCACGAGTGGCCATGGATGGCAGACATATGCGATGTACTGCGTATCTTTGAGGAGTCCACCAAGAAGGTCAGCAGCGAGGACGCTATAGTGAGCGTAACCATCCCGCTCCTATGCGTCCTTAAAGAATCCCTCATCGCAATAAGGGAGAACGCATTGCACGCAGAGGAGACGGGGGTAGGAGGAGACGCAACGGAGCTACACAGTCAGACCACACTTTTGTCTGCTTCACGGTGGCAGTTGCAGGAGGATGAGGAGGAGGAGGACGACGTGGAGGTGGCTGTGGAAGAGGAGGAGGATGCTGGCGGCGAGGGTAGCAGTCAGGCTGTGTGCGTCCCATTGGTTCAGCGCGGATGGGGCGGAGAGGAGGCGGAAGAGGAAGAGGAGGAAATGGCAAGTGATCCTTCTGGAGGGGGCAGTGACGTCATGCCTATTCAGAGTCTGGCACACATGGCTGACTTCATGCTGGGCTGCTTTTCCCGGGACACACGTGTTGTCCGGATAGTGGAGAACAAACTGTACTGGGTCTTCGCACTCCTGGACCCCCGGTATAAAGATAACGTCTCCTCTTTTATTCCGGTAGAGGAGAGGACAAATCGATTGCTGGAATACCAGAGGGAACTCGTGCAGAACATGATGGAGATTTTCCCACCCACCATCGCTGGCGGCAGAGAGGAGAGGGTCTCCCAGAGTCCCACAACATCTATCAGGCCCACAGCCACCAGGGGAACACTCTCCAAGGTGTGGGACACGTTCATGGCACCCCCTCGTGCAACTTCCATCACTGCGGGGCCCGCTATCAGCAGGAGGGACAAGTATCGGCGGATGTTGCGGGAGTACCTGGCAGACCGTAACCCTGTCCTCCCCGATCCCTCGGCGTCCTACACTTACTGGGTCTCCAAGTTGGACACGTGGCTGGAACTGTCCCTGTACGCCTTGGAGGTGCTTGCCTGCCCTGCCGCCAGCGTGCTATCAGAAAGGGTGTTCAGCGCAGCCGGGGTCATTATAACCGATAAGCGCAGCCGCCTGTCAACCGACAGTGCCGACAGGCTGACGCTAATCAAAATGAACAGCAAGTGGATTGACCCGGACTTTGCTTCTCCAACAGTGGAAAGCAGCCAAAAGTGAAGTGCCATCTGTATGAAGTGCCATTTCCTCCTCCACCTCCTCCTCCTCCTCCTTAACCGCCGTAGAATTGCTCCGTAAATAAGAAAAATTTATATATTTATGGCTCACCTCTTGGGCCTCCACAAAATGTTTAAGAGGTGTCACCTCTTGGGCCTCCACATAATTTTTAAGAGGTCTCACCTCTTGGGCCTCCACAAAATGTTTAACAGGTCTCACCTCTTGGGCCTCCACAAAATGTTTAAGAGGTCTCACCTCTTGGGCCTCCACAAAATGTTTAACAGGTCTCACCTCTTGGGCCTCCACAAAATGTTTAACAGGTCTCACCTCTTGGGCCTCCACATAATTTTTAACAGGTCTCACCTCTTGGGCCTGCACAAAATGTTTAAGAGGTCTCACCTCTTGGGCCTCCACATAATTTTTAAGAGGTCTCACCTCTTGGGCCTGCACAAAATGTTTAAGAGGTCTCACCTCTTGGGCCTCCACATAATTTTTAACAGGTCTCACCTCTTGGGCCACCACATAATTTTTAAGAGGTCTCACCTCTTGGGCCTCCACAAAATGTTTAACAGGTCTCACCTCTTGGGCCTCCACATAATTTTTAACACGTCTCACCTCTTGGGCCTCCACATAATTTTTAATACGTCTCACCTCTTGGGCCTCCACAAAATGTTTAAGAGGTCTCACCTCTTGGGCCTCCACATAATTTTTAAGAGGTCTCACCTCTTGGGCCTCCACATAATTTTTAAGAGGTCTCACCTCTTGGGCCTCCACAAAATGTTTAACAGGTCTCACCTCTTGGGCCTCCACATAATTTTTAACACGTCTCACCTCTTGGGCCTCCACATAATTTTTAATACGTCTCACCTCTTGGGCCTCCACAAAATGTTTAAGAGGTCTCACCTCTTGGGCCTCCACATAATTTTTAAGAGGTCTCACCTCTTGGGCCTCCACATAATTTTTAAGAGGTCTCACCTCTTGGGCCTCCACAAAATGTTTAACAGGTCTCACCTCTTGGGCCTCCACATAATTTTTAACACGTCTCACCTCTTGGGCCTCCACATAATTTTTAATACGTCTCACCTCTTGGGCCTCCACAAAATGTTTAAGAGGTCTCACCTCTTGGGCCTCCACATAATTTTTAAGAGGTCTCACCTCTTGGGCCTCCACATAATTTTTAAGAGGTCTCACCTCTTGGGCCTCCACAAAATGTTTAACAGGTCTCACCTCTTGGGCCTCCACATAATTTTTAACACGTCTCACCTCTTGGGCCTCCACATAATTTTTAATACGTCTCACCTCTTGGGCCTCCACAAAATGTTTAAGAGGTCTCACCTCTTGGGCCTCCACAAAATTTTTAAGAGGTCTCACCTCTTGGGCCTCCACATAATTTTTAACACGTCTCACCTCTTGGGCCTCCACATAATTTTTAACACGTCTCACCTCTTGGGCCTCCACATAATTTTTAACACGTCTCACCTCTTGGGCCTCCACAAAATGTTTAACAGGTCTCACCTCTTGGGCCTCCACAAAATGTTTAACAGGTCTCACCTCTTGGGCCTCCACATAATTTTTAACACGTCTCACCTCTTGGGCCTCCACATAAGTTTTAACACGTCTCACCTCTTGGGCCTCCACATAATTTTTAATACGTCTCACCTCTTGGGCCTCCACAAAATGTTTAAGAGGTCTCACCTCTTGGGCCTCCACAAAATGTTTAACAGGTCTCACCTCTTGGGCCTCCACAAAATGTTTAACAGGTCTCACCTCTTGGGCCTCCACATAATTTTTAACACGTCTCACCTCTTGGGCCTCCACATAATTTTTAACACGTCTCACCTCTTGGGCCTCCACATAATTTTTAATACGTCTCACCTCTTGGGCCTCCACAAAATGTTTAAGAGGTCTCACCTCTTGGGCCTCCACAAAATGTTTAAGAGGTCTCACCTCTTGGGCCTCCACAAAATGTTTAAGAGGTCTCACCTCTTGGGCCTCCACAAAATGTTTAAGAGGTCTCACCTCTTGGGCCTCCACAAATGTTTAAGAGGTCTCACCTCTTGGGCCTCCACAAAATTTATCAAGGTTTCACCTCTTGGCCTCCACAAAATTTATCAAGGTCTCACCTCTTGGGCCTCCACAAAATTTTTAACAGGTCTCACCTCTTGGGCCTCCACAAAATTTTATCAAGGTCTCACCTCTTGGGCCTCCACAAAATTTTATCAAGGTCTCACCTCTTGGGCCTCCACAAAATTTTTAACAGGTCTCACCTCTTGGGCCTCCACAAAATTTTATCAAGGTCTCACCTCTTGGGCCTCCACAAATTTTTATCAAGGTCTCACCTCTTGGGCCTCCACAAAAATTTTAACAGGTCTCACCTCTTGGGCCTCCACATAATTTTATCAAGGTCTCACCTCTTGGGCCTCCACAAAATTTTTAACAGGTCTCACCTCTTGGGCCTCCACAAAATTTTATCAAGGTCTCACCTCTTGGGCCTCCACAAAATTTTTAACAGGTCTCACCTCTTGGGCCTCCACAAAATTTTATCAAGGTCTCACCTCTTGGGCCTAAACAAAATTTTTAACAGGTCTCACCTCTTGGGCCTCCACAAAATTTTCCATGAGCCTCTGGCCAGCCCACGGCCTCTTCCTGCCTTTTGCGGTCCTACGCATCCCTCAACATCCCCACTGCTTTACCTGCTAGACATGACACTGGGCCAGGTCGGGTCACTGACATCTCAAGCGCCAACAATTTGGGCATTTTAAGGCTTCTGCATGTGTTTGAGTTGTTTTTACATTTTAAATTTTAAAGAAGACATGTCTGACCACATCTCACACACACACACACAATGACAATTAGGGGTGGGGTCTATTTGCTTTCCCCTTTGCCTATGCCATCTGTGGTTGTCATAGGCAACGTGATTTTAAGGGGTGCAGAATTTTATCTTCTTTTTTGTCTAGTTTGGCTTGGGGTCCATGGCAATGTAGAGGAAAGAAGGTTTCCTTGTATGGTCTCACTTTACAGAGAGGTTACATTGTCTTTGGAGTGTATTGTTGAGAGGCTGTGATAGTGGCGTAATAGTGCGACTTGGGCGCGTTATATGCACCCAGACATGCTTCCCCTGCTGTCCCAGTTGCATTCCAGCAGTGTTGGCATCCTTTTCTGAGGTTTCAGGGTGGACTTGGTGATCTCCAAGTGGTCGAATTGAGATTTCCAAGTGGCGAGCATTTTTTTCCCATAGACTATAATGGGATTCGATAGTCGGTCGAATAGTCGAATTTCGCGGTCTATTCGAATCGAATTTCGAACTTTCGAATATTTCACTACTCGCTCATCTCTAGTATCAATCAATAAAATTTTGATGAAACAGTGTGGGCTCATCCGTAAACATGGACTATTCAAAACAATCCGGATTGAGTAAGAAGGGGCAGCCCTCGGGACCCCCCTGGTCAAGAAGAGAAAGGAAGCAAAGGGGACAAAATTATGTGGGAAATCCTCCAGTGCCTAGAATGTTGTTAATAAATTTTAACGTAAAAAAATAGACTAACTGAATCAACCTAGATCTAGGTAGGGGGAAACCTTTAGTCAATATTGTAAGTGGGATGGAGCAGTTTGTTTGCCAGGCTTCTGTTTAGTCCCAGTTTTGCACTGGTAAGGCAAGCTTACTAAAATAGTGACACTTGTTCTCTGTCTTATAGTACATATCTATTTGGTAAAGGTACACATGAGATCAGGTGATAACTACATTAACAAGTAACTATATCAACTAAATGAAGCATTATTTATTCTAAATTAGTGTTGAGCGTATCGAAGTATCCAAAGTGGACTTTGAGCCGAATTTCCTGAAAAATTCAATTAGTCACAAAGCCGAATTTCCTCACGCTTCAATTTTTCCTAAAATGCTGTCTGAAAATAAAAAAAATACTCACTTCATGCACTTGCTCGTTGAGAGGCCGTCCACCCCTGTCTTGATTGAAGAAAACCCTCAGAAGGACCTGCATCGAGTGTGATGACCTCAACACATGATCACGCTGGGCACAAGCGGTGACATCATCAGTGATGACGTCACTGCACACACCCAGCGTGATCATGTGGTGACATCATTGCACTTGCCGCAGGTCTTTTGGCATATTTTCTTCAATTAAAAGGGACTGGATCGCCTCTCCGTGAGCAAGTGGATGAGGTAATAATATTTTTAACCCCTGAAAGGCTCCGTTGAACACGGCATCTAAGGGGCTAAATGACGGGGAGTGGTGCGACTGACGTTCCCCATAATTTAGCCTGCTCCATACAATGGAAAGAGATTTGTGACAAAGTTAATCATAACAAACTGAATTCCTTGTCGAAATCGAGCGAAGCAGCCAAATCAAATTTTTCTAAACTTTTTTCATCTCTAAATAAAAAGTCTAAATTGTTGAACAAACTGATCTATATTTGAAGGCATGAGAAAGTCCTATTTATGAATAGAAATCAAAAGGTCTTTAGGAAGTAAAAAAAAGTTTCCCCTAGAGCAGTGATGGCTAACCTCTGCCACTTCAGCTGTGGTGAAACTACGACTTCCTGCATGCTCCATTGATTTATATGGAGTTCTGAGAACAGCCAAGCAAGTTGGGAGTCATAGTTTTACCACAGCTGGATTGCTGAAGGTTAGCAATCACAGGTCTCGAGAGTGCCCTATTCTGAACAGTAACATAAAACTTCAATGATTCAAGTTGCAGTGATTTAAAAAAAATCATAAACAAACAGTAAACTACGTGAAGCAAGGTTGGACTGTAATTATTCCCTTCGAGCTGAGGGTCCCATGAAGTTTCCCTAATTTTTGATGGTGAGAATTAGGGATGAGCGCGAACCAAACCGTAACGCACCAGATTCTTTACGAACTTTGCCAAAAGTTCGGTTCATCACCGAACCGAACTTTGAGAAAGTTCGTAACGAATCTGGTTAAAATAACAACGGTGACGCAAAACTCACAAAAAAACATAAAAGCATACATCCATTGGGTTGGGCGCTGCACTCGGTTAGGACATCAAACTGGTGTAACAAAGATATATATATATATATATATATATATATATATATATATATATATATATATATGTCTCGCCAACAGCCATAGGCCCAGATTCAACAGGTTTGACACCAGAGTAGTTGCGTCAATTTGTAAAGCGAGTGCCAGTGAGGTGTCCATTTCATGAAAATTGGACACGTATTTTTGGATAATGGAACTGGCATAAAGCCTTCTTGAATCTGTGCCTTTTTAAATGTCCTTTATTCACCTCATGGATTCTGTGGGTGAGGTTGTCTGTCTATTTAACCGTATCCTACTAGACTAGCTGTAATGTTAGAGGGGTTTTTTTTAACGTTGACTGTCCTGTGCTGAACTCTACATCAACATTTTGTCATGTATAAAAACTGATTTTTACAAGCGTGCATATTCTTAGCTTCCAACTTCAGTTCTCTGTACTAGGCCCTTCTGAGTCCAAAAGAATACTGCTCCTACTAATGCCCCCACCGTCAATTGTCTATTTGGAAATATACTGGGTGCAATCAAGAGCTGCTGAAGCTGCCTCCTCAACTTGTCTCTTCTCAACTATACTGGCCTGGGTGCTATCAAGTGCTGCCTCCTCCTCCTCCTCAACTTGTCTCTTCTCAACCATACTGGCCTGGGTGCAATCAAGTGCTGCTGCCTCCTCCTCCGTCAATTGTCTGTTCTCAACCATACTGGCCTGGGTGCAATCAAGTGCTGCTGCCTCCTCCTCCTCCATCAATTGTCTGTTCTCAACCATACTGGGTCCAATACAGTACTATTACTGCTGCTGGTTCCACTGTCAAATGTCTGCTTTCCACCCTACTGGGTCCAAGGCAATGCTGCCGGTGTTGCCAACTTGTAATCACTTACACCTTGGCTAATGTGTACCTGTTCTGGGGTGCACAAGGTCTAATTAAATGGTATGCCTGTCTGTCTTCTGACCTGTGATGTCACTGAGACCGCATCGACTTCAACGCAGCCTATTCTTGGGCTGGTTCCACGATCTACCGTGTGTTTTTGGTGCTCTGGCATGACATGGACTGCTCCGGCGGACATCTTCAATGCTGTCAAATGTTGTCGACCTGGCTGAGGTTTCACTATTTTTGCACTTTGATTTTTTCCACTTTTTTCATTGTAATAGCAACTGCAACTAAACGAAACTATACCCTATCAGACTCCCACTATTGTAGCTGCAATTATTCAGCCGTTATAGCAAGGTTCATTTTAGGTTCGGTTCGTACGAATCCGAACTTCACGAAAGTTCGCCGAATCGAACCGAACTTTTCAAAAGTTCGCTCATCCCTAGTGAGAATAGTGCAGCATGCAACTTAACAGAACCTTAACAGAACACTGCCAAACTCCATTATAAGTTAATGGGTTCTTCATGAATTGTTTGGATCCATTGCAAAACAAATCTGGCAAAGTGCCTTGGCTTTGGTTATAAATGGAATCCACTAAACCAGTGTGAACAGAGCCTAAAACATTCTGAATGTTTTTCAGCTGGAGTAGTATTCTAAGCATAGGATTGGCTTTCTTATTAACTCAATTGTAGCATTGGGAAAAATTGGGAAATGCCTTGATTTAGCAAATGTACACTGTTAAGCTCACTGACAAATGACACTGCTGTTTACAGAGCAGGTATTCCATAGAGACTCCCAGACAGACACTATGAGCATATAAAGCATCTAATGCATATTTTACTTATCCCTTGGTTCTATCCACATTATTAACCCATTCTTATTAGTGAGATGTACAGTAGTTTGACAACAATCAATTTCTTCATACCATACTATTTTCTTCTTGTCTTTCATGAGCATAAAAAGTGGATTGAGGTATGATAACTTTAGAATGAGGCATCTCCCAGAAAGGAGAATACACATAATTTATTCAAAAGGAAAAGTACTATAAAATGCATATTTTATTAGTGTGCCTTTCCATCTGAGAGTATCTGTTCTGCAGTGAGCTGTTCAGAATAATATAAGCTAAAATGTGTGGTTGTGCATACACAAGATGAAAGGAATAATGAACTTGACCACATGGGAATGGGTGGAATATTTTGATTCCATACTAAAATAAGTAACATTACAATTTGATTTTTTTTTTCTGCTCACTGAAACTTTCTCTTCTATCATAAAATTGTAAGCAAAGCAAGATTTAATATGTTTGTTGCTCTTACCTAAATACTAGCATTATCTGCTACTTTCTCCATGAGCCTTTGAGAGGGAGAAGAAAAACTCTGCTGCATTTCCCACCAAAAATTAAATAAAAAGTGATCAAAAACTCGTACACACCTCAGAATGGTATGAAAAGTACAGATCACCCCGCAAAATATGAATGCTCACACAGCTTTGTACACATAATTACAAAAAAGTTATAGGGGTCAGAATATGGCAACACAAAAATAAAACTGATTTTTTTACCCAAGATTTTTATTATTTTATCAGTATCAAAACGCAAAAAAAACTATACATATAAGTTATCACCGTTTTCATACTGTAAAATGAAACTACCGTAACTGGTCATTTTTATCGCACAGCGAACAACGTAAATAAAAACAGCCATGAAACTGTGGCGGAATTGCTTTTTTTTTCAATTCCACCCCAGTTGGAATTTTTTCCTGCTTCCCACTACATCATATCCAATATTAAGTGATGTGTTTGGAAAGTGCAACTTGTCCCGCAAAAAAACAAGCCCTCATATGGCTATGTGAATGGAAAAATAACAAAGTTATGGCTCTGGGAAGGCAGGAAGTGCAAAACTAAAACGTAAAAATGAAAACAAAAAAATGGGGTACAAAGGGTTAAAGGCACATGGCTTCCCTTACCACCATTTCATATCTCATGAGATAAACTGTAGTAAGATTCCCACCATGTTTTTATAAGTTATCAGTGCCTTTTAATCAGTCTATCCATCCATCAATCCATCTATTTACTGTAATTATTAGAGAATGTCTACACTCAAAAGTGACAAAATACTCAGTATACAAAAAATACCATCACTGATGCTCAACGATAATGCAATATTTTTCTTGTGACCTTTCCCAAATACTCACCTGATGAATGCAGATCACAGTCTGCTTTGCACTAGTTAAGCTGGGATACAGAATCTAAGGAATCCCAAGGCATTCATCCTTCAGCCTTTTTTTACAGGATTGTGGACTTCAACGCTGGATATGCCCAGGTTATGGTCCCTAAAGTAGTGGTGACTAGTGGTGGTAAAATGTTTGCAGAAATCACAAAACAGAGGCTGGAGCAGCACAATCAGCCACAGTAGCACTATAGTTTCTGGCAAGGGAACCAAGGATCAGGAGTATTACCAGTTGTAGTACTACAAGTTCTAGTTGTAGAACTTGGAAGGAGCTAGGCAGAAGGCAGGAGCGTAGCTAAAGGCTCATGGGCCCTGTTGCAAGGGTTCAGCTTGGGCCCCCCTTCCCTCAGTGCTTTGTCTGTCTTCTTATGCGATACAAGGGTGTTTGGGCCCCCTCAGGCTCCTGGGCCCGGTAGCGACTGCTACCTCTGCACCCCCTATAGCTACGCCCCTGGCAGAAGGATAGTCAAGACAAGCCAGGAGTAAGCATAAACAGAGCTATGGTCAAAGCAGGGTTGTAGGAGAGCAGAGGCCATTTTACACTTAATCAGAGTACTTAATGTCCTTTAACATGGACCAATAATCAGGACAATTAACAGTGATGAGTGTTTGTAGAAACTCATACTACTGATAACTGCCCCATTTAAAAGGTGACAGTAATCACCTGATGAATGAGCAAGCACCTGTTCATCGGGTGATCGTGTCTTTCAGCTGACTCCTACAATTGTACTTTCTGTCCAGCAGACTGTGCTGTATAATTAAGGGTCTACTGCGCAGAAACAATGATTTTCTATGGGGACAAGCAATCACAGTAGCGATCATTCAGCCTCATACAGCGGAGTTTATTGCTGCATGTGAAAGTTTGGTCCATGTAAAAGGACCTGGGGTCCAGAGCACAAACAATAGAGGTCAGCTGACGTGAGATATACACATATGCACCCGACTGTGATACTCACGGCTGAGGGACACAGTGCCGGAGCGAAGCAAGGTTAGGATAATGCAGAAAACAATCATTAGTGACATGAAAGGAAATGTCTCACCAAACATTTCATCTCCAAGTTAAAACCAAATAGTGACACATATATCCTTTTTTGCCCAGGCACGCCTCCTACATCACATTCAAGCCATAACTCTGCCTCCTTTTCCCAGCCCCCAGGATGAGGGCAGGCTTGGGGACTAGCAGGAGGCATGCCTGGACTCCTTTCTGCTAGAGTGACGCCCCTCTGGGCACCTTACTAGCTCATTTGCATACAAAATAAACTGGATTTTCAGAAGATAGAAAACATCTATTGCTGAAACAAAGGCACATCTGGAAATAAGGTACTAAGTGCTATTAGGTCATGGTTTTACTTCAATAGTGATTATCCTGGGGACAGATTTCCTTTAACTGAAGATGTTTATGTGGCAGCCATCTTGCCTGAGCTGTTCCTAAGAGCATTTAGAACGCATTAAGAAAATTGATTTATGGCAGCCCCATGGTCTATAGATACAATGAGATCATTGTCCAAGGAAAGAATAGCTAAACTTTGACAATCACCTATTGTGAATGGTGGATTCTGTCTTATCTATACACAGAGGTGATATCATTTCAGGCAGAATTAGAATAACAGATAAGCAGGCAACTGTAGTAAAGTGATATGTATAGACCAAGAAGTGCCGTCTGTTATTGGGCTTAGTGACTAGTGAGAAAACTGCAGGATTTTATGGTTCTTCTTTAAATATAGTGACATGGATTATTAAAAATAGCATTATCAAAAATTCTTTAAAATATGTTAAATATAAAAATGTGATTTAAACAATATGTCATCTTATGACATATTCCTTTTAAAGAGATCTTCTGTAATAGAATATATAGTATATGTGATAATCCAGAACCAGAATCAGAGATGATATGCAGTATCCAGACTGTACTGGGGCTATACACTAAACATGGTGTCTGATTTACAAGCAGTAAGTTATAGAGGAGCTGAGCAGAATGATATATAGTTTTGGGAGAAAAGATTCATTGAAACTTGTAGTTTATTCATTTACATCCAGCGGTGCACCACCAATGAGGACAGGCGAGGCGATCGCCTCAGGCAGGCAGCACCAGGTAGGGGCAAGAGGGGGGCAGCAGAAGGGCCATGGGCAATGAGCGCTTTCATTGTGGCAAAGGTGTTAAGTTAAGAAATTGGAATTGGGGGGGGGAGCACCGTTTCAGTTTTTTCACCTCCCTGTTTACATCCTTTTTCTTTCTATGCGTAGGAGTCCAGTGGTTGGCCCAGTGATCAGAGATTGACAGTCAGTCAGTGGTCAATAGCTATGTCCATATGAGCAGTCACATAGAGAAGAATGTCAATTACTGATTAGACTACCGCTAAGTGTAGAAAGAGAAGGGATTTAAAGGTCATCTATCAGCAGATTTGCACATATTAATACTGGCTGACCTGTTGCATGTGCGCTTGGCAGCTGGGTTGATTCATATGTGTCAGTATTGCTAAGAAAAGTTAATTTAATATATGCAAATGAACCTCTAGGAGCAACTGGGGCGTTACTGTTATACCTAGAAGCTCTGCTTTCTCTGCAACTGCCTCTGCACTTTAATTGACCAGACCAAGACCAGACAGAGAAAACAGCATAATGTCTGGCCTTGTCAAACAAAATGCAGAGGGCGCAGCAGTTGCAGAGCCTCTAGGTGTAACAGTAAAGCCCCCGTTACTCCTAGAGGCTCATTTGCATACATTAAAACTTAATTTTTCTCAGCAATGCGGGCACATATGAATATGGGACCAACACAGATGTCTTCAGCTGCCAAGTGCACATGTAACAGGTCAGCCAGTTTCATAGGTACAAATCTGCTGATTAAACTGAATGAAATGCAAGTTATACTGAATCCTTTCCTACTATACAACAGTATGTATAGTACCAATCTGCTCAGCTCCTCCTGCTCTGTACCATATTTCCACAGACATATGCTATAATACTCACCTTCACACAAGTCTTTAATTTCATTCTAGTTATTTACTGTACAAATAAAGAGTGAAATTGTAGGATAACAGGCCGAACTGGATGGACAGATGTCTTTTTTCGGCCTTATAAACTATGTTACTATGTAAATGAGTGATTAGTACATGTCTTATCTGCTTTGATAATGCTTATACACTGGCCCACATCTACTAATGTGTGCGCACCAAACATCTGACTAAAAAGTGGTGCAAATTGGTGCAATTTGGCTGAGTTTGTAACATCTAGAGTTTCTACTCTTTTGTATGACATGCTCAACAAGCTTTGCCGAAGCTTTGTGAGAAAGTGGGAGGGTCCTCAGATTTACCAATTGACACCAAAATTGCACCACAATATCTCAATATAAGCCAACCAATAGTTGGCCTATGACAGCTCAGAGCTGCTGTAGATTTCTGGCTTCATTTGCACCAGAAAACTGGCGTGAATGAAGATAAATTTGTCAGGGTGGCTGACCACGTCCCCTTGCCCACCCTTGCCACACCTCATTTAGGGAAAGTGGTGAGGGCGGCGTAAAATTTTTGAAATGTCGCAGTTAAAAAGTCGCACCTGTGGACAAGAATAGGCACTTGTAAAATATTGCGGGGCCTGTAGAAGGAAAAAAAGCGGGATGCACACGGCCAGTATCAGTGTTTTACAGACTGCATAAATGGATACGGTCATGTGCATGAGGCCTTAGGTGTTGGCGGAGCTCCTGACTCTCCCCAACAGATAATGTTGGCGGACCGAAGGATCAGGCATGTTGAGTTGAAATATCTGAGCCTTTCATTCTCCGGGGAGAAAAGACACTTTCAAAACTGTCTTCTCTTCCCCATTGAAAACACTTCCAAGCACAGCCAAGTATGAAGGAGTACAGAGGGGCAGTTATTAAAGGTCTATGGACATCCTGAAAACTGAGTATGCACAACTTCATCAAAACTCCATAACAGACCACTTTTCAGCATAGAAATGGTAAAATACAGTCAGTAGTACTTCATATCTAAGCTTACTGCAAATTGCACACAGTTCCTTATGTACCTCAGATACTGCTCTGTCTTAAGATAAACTTTTTTAATTATCACTTTTTACAGTACTTCAACTTTGCATAATGAAACTGATTGCTGAAGCTAATATACATAAGTGTAATTTAAGAGAAACTTTACTTCACAAAACATCATTTCAATAAATAGATTTATTATATACAGCGCGGCAGTATTTTAAGATGCAGATGCGATGAAGAAATGCCGGTGGTATTTATTTGATTTCAGTTTGAATGTAAATGACACAAACTGTAAATTCATAAAATGAATGACATGAATTAAACTAGGGCAAACAGCCTAACATAATATAGAGATCTGTTTGGTTGAAGAGGTCTTCATGCTTCATAAGCCAATGAATAAAGACTTTGTACTGGCCATCTTGTTCAAACGAAAATGAAATGACCCGCTGGGTAAAAATAAATCACTCAGTCATCCAGCAAGGCTCTTACACAAGCAGTGCTTAACATGTTTCAGTAGTTTAATATTCAGAACACTTTAGATGGAAAATGAGGGGAGAAACCTATTTAACATATGATCGCATGCTATCAACAAGTTTGTATTAGCAGAATACATTTTCTGATTCACAGTGTCCATAAATACAGCCTCAATTGTTGTGCATTCGATAGATAGATAACAAAGAAAGCAGACATTCAGTCAGACAGATCGACAGCCACTGTGCTCTCCACTTACCCTGTGTCTATCGTAGTTCCAGACCTCTGGCAGCAGTCCTGGGGGTACAGTTTCCTGTGTATGTATTAGGAATATTATTCACTGAACCCCAAATCTCCCTGTAATACTTCAAGGGTTAATTCCCTTTTGCTCTCTGTGCAGCAGTAAGACTAATAGCTCTGCTATATCTGCTGTGCTGTTTGTCCCATCCTTTGTGTGAGCAATAGGTTTCACTAGCTTGCTAGATCCTGCAAAAGTACTATTCACTTGTCTTCCTGTGTTCTGACCTCTGCCTGATTCCCCGTGATTTTTTTACCAACCCATGGTCAGGAAAAAAAATACTGAAATGTGGACAGACACATTTAAGTCAATGGGTACGTTTGCTGTCTGCAGAAAATGCAGACAGTACATGTCAGTGAAAAACAGAAATGTGGACGAGGCCTTAGGTTTAGTAAAAAACTAAATCCATTGGTTGGCATGGTGGTTCCACAACCACTGTCTGTAACAGAGATCCCTTTAATAATTTATGGAAAATCTTGAATGCTATGGAAAGTGTATTAGCATTAAAGGGGTATTCTCATCTTATACAATGGGGGGCATATCGCTAGGATATGCCTCCATTGTCTTATAGGTGCGGGTCCCACAGTTGGGACCCGCACCTATATCAAGAACGGAGCCCCCAAAGTGAATGAGGGCGCAGTGCGCATGCGCAGCCACCCTCCATTCATTTTTATGGGGCCAACGAAAATAGCCGAACAAGCGGTCGGCTATTTCCGTCGGCTACATAGAAATGAATGGGAGCGGTTGCCGCGCATGCGCAGTGCGCTCCCATTCATTTCTATGGGAGCAGAGGGGAAGCTGCGCCTAGTGGTGGCCGGACCCTGGGAAACCTGGGGTCCTCCAGGCACAGCGCTCCCCCGTCCAATCTCGATATAGGTGCGGGTCCCAGCGGTGGGACCTGCACCTATCAGACAATGGGGGCATATCCTAGTGATATGCCCCTATTGTTTAAGATGGGAATAACCCTTTAAGTTATTATTGGGTCCGTCATCTTTACATCACTAAGGCATTGTGAAGGAGTTTACTTGGCCTACACAATGTTTAGATAGGTAGTAGATGTCAAAGTAACTTCCACATGAATGACTGTACCCAATGTTTCCAGGAAGAACATTGTCCAGAGCATTACACTGCCTCCACCAGCTTGCCTCTTTTCCATGATGCATCTTGGTGCCAACTGTTCCCCAGGTAAGCAACACACACTCACACTCATAGTTTTAAGATTGTACGCTTGCTCTCTAATATATCTAACTCTTTTACAGGTGCCATTGTCATGAGATAATCCATACTAATCACTTCGCCGGTCTGTGGTTAATGTTACATCTGATCAGTGTTAATACTTATCTTAAATAGAACTTGAGGATTTCAATACTGGTTGCCTATCCTCAGGATAGGTCATCAATTGCTGATTGTAGGGGTCTGGCACCCCATAGCTGTGAAAGTTTCGACCCCCATGAACAGCTCATGAACAGCTGATTGGTGGGGGCGAGGGACATCCATTGATCAAATCCGTTGATCAAATATTTATGTCCTATGCTGAGGACAGTAAAGTTGCAAAATACCCATTTAGGTAGTACTGCTCTAGGCATCTCCTACATACTGGTAACTGTGGGGTAATTTATTAACAGCTTAGAAGCATTTTTTGGAATAAAAAAAAGTTTGCCACACCCTATTTGTGATAAAATTTGCAACTTTTTTTTTTACCTTCTAGCGACCTTTCAAAAGTGTCAAGATCAAGTGGGTAGGGTTAGGTGGAGAGGATATGGATCTAGATGTAAATGTAAGTCTTAATAAATCTGTCCCTGTGTGTTTTAAATTCCATTCCCTTTAGTGTCATAGCTTACATTATTAGAGCTTTTATATCTTTGACAAACCCTTTTTGAAACAGACCCTAAGGAAGAATCCTGTTAACTTAAAATGTGGTATTTGATTTTCCATTTTTCTTTTTACAGCAAGAACAGTACTGCAGTTTGTGCCATACTAGCTGTCAAAAACCAACCTAAACCCGACAGAACAGAGACTAGTGGCAGCGTGAAGAGCAGAAATAAGACCCATAGCTAGGCAAGTATTAAAGTGCCATTCCTAGGAAATTGCTATTGGATTTCTAACTTTTGCTTAATATTTGTAAAATGTAAGCATACAGAAATTATTCCTGGGAATACTTTCTTTAAATAAGGGGAAGAATGGAACAGAAAGAACAAAAATGCATCACTCGCCTCACCAATCCCCTCTTAGCTGCCGTTCTAATGTGGATCCCTGCTGATCTGCACTTCCTGGTCCCGTTTCAGCACACAGGAAATGCCCTGAGATGCCTGCTTAGCCCATCACTGGTGGAGGTAGGTCACTACTGCGGCCAGTGATTAGCTGAGTTCAATGGAACCCCTTGAAAGCCCCAGCTTAGTGATGAGCAGCAGGAGTTGGTTTTGTAAGAGCTGTAAATATTTATTTTTTAATATGTTCTATAATTATGGCTTTTTTCTCCCATATGGTTGCCATAGAAGTGCCTGACCCCTATACTATACCCTTCTCCAGTTTTTTTTTCTGACTCATCTGCAGGGGCGTAGCTAAAGGCTCATGGGCCCTGGTGCAACCAGTTCAGCTTGGGCCCCCCCCCCCATTCAGCGCAGGAGCACCTAGCTTTTCTGCAAATATTGAAACGCACCACCCCCCCATGCCAAATTCTCAACCTAACCCTTTTCCTCCAGTCCTACTGTTAAAGGGGTTGTCCTCTTTTTACTACTGATCACCTATCCTCAGGGTAGGTCATCAATATATATTGAATAGAGGGCATTGCTCATATGAGAGCTGCTTTCTCTGCTCTGTTCACCTGCTCGCTGTAGCATTTGCTGTGATGAGCAGTAAACAGAGAAGAGAAGGCAGCGCTCGTACAAAAAAAAAAGACAACCCCTTTAATGACATACTTGGAAAACATACAGCGCCACAGAACATACAGGTCTTACATCCCCAGACATGTACCTCTGACATCCAGTGACTTCTCTTCTCTGATGACGTTTTCTTTCCTCTTCTTCTCCTGTCAGACCAAACCGCCATGGTGACTTCTTTCAGCCACGCCTCGTCTCTGCAGAGTTTAACAAACAGAAATCTTAGTTTCCTACTTTTACATCATCCTCTCACCTTCTCCCCAACGCCCCATTCTGCCCTTTCCCCCCAATACTATACTGCAGAAACAGTCCCCCTAAAAACAATACCCCCTGACCCTTCAGATCAAATCCCCATATCAAACCCCAGATGAGACCCCCCCATCTCCAGACCCCATATATGACCCCCATTAGACCTCCAAACCCCAATCAGACCCTCATTAGAACCCAGACCCAAATCAGACCTCCATTAGACCTCTGCTAGACTCCCAGTCAGACCCCCCTTCAGACTCTTCAAGCCCCTAATCAGACCCCCCTTTCTGGCCCCCAATAGCAGACTACCCCCCTTTGTGGCCCCCAATAGCAGAGTCCCCCCCTATTGGCTCCCAATAGCAGAGCCCCCCCTTGTGTCCCCCAATAGCAGAGTCTCCTCCTTGTGGCCCCCAATAGCAGAGTCTCCTCCTTGTGGCCCCCAATAGCAGAGTCCCCCCCTTGTGGCCCCCAATAGCAGGGTCCCCCCCTTGTGGCCCCCAATAGCAGAGTCCCTCCCTTGTGGCCCCCAACTAGGCACAGTCCCCCCCTTGTGGAGTCCCCCTTGGCCCAAGCCCCCTTGTGGCCCCCAATAGCAGAGTCTCCTCCTTGTGGCCCCCAATAGCAGAGTCCCCCCCTTGTGGCCCCCAATAGCAGGGTCCCCCCCTTGTGGCCCCCAATAGCAGGGTCCCCCCTTGTGGCCCCCAATAGCAGAGTCCCCCCTTGTTGCCCCCAATAGCAGAGTCCCCCCCTTGTGGCCCCAATAGCAGAGTCCCCCCCTTGTGGCCCCCAATAGCAGGGTCCCCCCCTTGTGGCCCCCAATAGCAGGGTCCCCCCCTTGTGGCCCCAATAGCAGAGTCCCCCCCTTGTTGCCCCCAATAGCAGAGTCCCCCCCTTGTGGCCCCCAATAGCAGAGTCCCCCCCCCTTGTGGCCCCCAATAGCAGAGTCCACCCCTTGTGGCCCCCAATAGCAGAGTCCCCCCTTGTGGCCCCCAATAGCATAGTCCCCCCTTGTGGCCCCAATAGCAGAGTCCCCCCCCCCTTGTGGCCCCCAATAGCAGAGTCCCCCCTTGTGGCCCCAAATAGCAGAGTCCCCCACTTGTGGCCCCAATAGCAGAGTTCACCCCCTTGTGGCCCCCAATAGCAGAGTTCACCCCCTTGTGGCCCCCAATAGCAGACCCCCATTTAGGACCCCAAATCAGACCTCAGATCAGACAATAAAACAAATAAATAAACTTACCTCTCCTGTGTCGCTCCTCTCCCGGTCCTGGCTGTCTACACGCTCTCACCTCTTCCTGGGCCCGAGCTGCAGTCACCTGACCTCCTGCAGCGTCAGGTCAGAGTGTGCTCTGTACGTCCTGACACTGCAGGCAGTCAGGACACAGCAGCGCGGGCCCCAGGAAGAGCAAGCAGGAGGAGGGGTAAGTACTGTACAGCGCTACCAGCGCTTCACTCCCCCTCCTCCTGCATACTAGTGAACGCTTCCATTATGGAAGTGCTCGCTAGTATTCCCTTTATAAGATGCACTGCATCTTATAACGGGAATAGTAGAGCACCACTGGCTTCGGGGCCCGGTCGCAAGTGCGACCGCTGCGACCCCTATAGTTATGCCAGTGCTCATCTACAATTGCCTCATGTTCCATTGGATTCCTTATGTAAGCAATCATTATTACTGTGATTTACAACTGGTTACTCATGGTTTGGGTCGCTCTTTTTCTAAACCTGACTAATTTCTAATAAGCCCGGTTATTATTTGTCAGGTAAATTAGAATATTTGTTTCATAAATGACCCCATTATCTAGTTGCTGTAAATACAGATGTGCCATTCCTTACTTTTCCCCTTGGTTGGACATGTCCTGATATGTGTATCACTAGATAACCTGTTTTTCAAGTGAGCATGATTTTACAATATTGTATTACAAGTTGCCCATCCTATATATCTTTGTGTGGCCACCAGGTGGTTGTGCTGTAAGATCCAGCCTGTCAAGGGTTTTTATAAAAAAAATGGGATCCTTACCCAAATTAGAGCTAAGGTAAGGTAAATGGACTGATTAATAGAATTCAAGTCAAGCTTACCCCATTATCTAAAATTCACGTCAATTCAATGATCCAATCAAATTGACCATTTTTTTTAATATGACACATATCAAAGCCAAGATTGGGCACCATGAGCAACATGAAAGGTACAGTGTGGGTAGAGCCTTCTTTAGCCACTGACATTTTTGTATTATTTTCAGATTCACAAGCACTCTACTGATACTGTGTCAGAAGAGAGCAAATATTTTCTTTCTACAATTTCATGCAACAGAACATATGTTAAATGTGACATCAGCATTCCCATTAGCCGGAGCTAATGAATTCTTGTTTCCAGTCATGTCACACATTAGTACTATGTAGTAAAATCCCCCTTACACACTGGCTCATAGCGAGGAATATCGCTTCAATGGGTGCTGCACGTAGTCTATTTGCTTTGTGCAATTTCTTAGAAAAAATATATTGAAAGGGAATCAGTTTCTATTCAAATGCATATTTCTATAGCAACTACAAAATCCACCTGAATCTAATTATCTGCTCCGACTACGCAACCTAAGAGAGGAATGTATAAGCATTTTTATTGGTGTATGTGCCGGGTAACATTTAACTTTACAAAGTGAGCCGGCTAAAATGAAATGAGAAAAGCGAATAGAAAAAGTGCACAATGAAAAATGTTAGAATGAGGAATCCGCCCTTGGAATTTCAATACCAGAATCATTTAATGCTATTAAATTAGGAAGAGTATATGGAAAACTACTGGAAAAAGTAAAGGATTAGGGTTTCTAGTGTAACCATACATTACAGCATCCTGAATTGATAGATAGATAGATAGATAGATAGATAGATAGATAGATATTAAATCGATATATATTAGAAGATAGATAGATAGATAGATAGATAGATAGATAGATAGATAGATAGATAGATAGATAGATAGATATTAAATCGATATATATTAGAAGATAGATAGATAGATAGATAGATAGATAGATAGATAGATAGATAGATAGATAGATATTAAATAGATATTAGAAGATAGATAGATAGATAGATAGATAGATAGATAGATAGATAGATAGATAGTTAGATGATCATTTATATGTGCTAAGAGCTTCCACTTTATTTACTCGTTTACATAGCAGTAATGCTTTTTTACCTTTTCATATGTTCATTTTATGTGTCATGGCTTATCTAGTGCTGCTGCCATTTTTTGTTTAGTATTTAATTAGCCAGTAGGTAGCTTGCACCTGACTCTCACCTGTAGGAGGTGCTGTCCGTTTTTTGCAATTGTGTGTGTATATATAGAGGAGGACTGGCCTCCTCTGGGAGTTTAGCACTCCTGTTCACACTGGTGCAGCTTCTGACCAGGTATAGTGTTCCCCTGATACAGGCCTGCCGGTTTGTGTAGGATGCAGGTCAGTGTTAGTGTAGGACTCATCCGATTGGAAGCCACCGTGATCGTTGGTGGATGAGCCCGACATATCTATGATCATTTATATGCGCTAAGAGCTTCCACTTTATTTACTTGTTTACATAGCAGTAATGCTTTTTTACTTCTGCATATGTTCATTTTATGTGTCATGGCTTATCTAGTGCTGCTGCCATTTTTTGTTTAGTAGATAGATAGATACATTTTTTCGCCCCATAAGACGCACTTTTTCCCCCAAAAAATGTGGGAAAAATGCCAGTGCATATTATGGGGTGAATACTAATGCACGCTTTCATTATGGTAGCGCTCATTAGTACCGGAGGACTGGGAAGCAGTGAATGCAGCACTCCCAGGGCTCTGTATTCACAGCTTCCTGGTCCTTGGCCGTTGGCTGTTCTGTGACTGCACACACCATGAGGACGTCAGCTCCCTGTGACATCATGCTGTGTGCGTCAGGTCACAGCAGAGGAAATGGCAGGAAGCGATGGAGCCGGATCCTGGGAGAGGAGACAGCGGCATCTGGAGCAGGAAAGGTAAGTGGATTGTTTAAATTTTATTTGCTTTGAGCGAGGGGGTCTATACTGAGATCTAGGGGTCATTCACATTCGAGGGTTTGATCTGAGATCTGAATGGGGGGCTTATTCATATTGGGGCTCTGATCTGAGGTATGGGGGGTCATTCACATTGGGGTCTGAGCTGAGGTCTGATTGAGGGTCTTATTAACATTGGGGGTCTGATTAGGACTCTGAGCTGAGGTTTGAATAACATTGGGGTCTGATTAGGGGGTCTTATCTGAGGTCTAATGAAAAATGTATTTTTTCTTTTTCTCCTCCTATAAAACCTAAAAGTGCGTCTTATGGGCAGGTGCATCTTATAGGACGAAAATACGATAGATAGATAGATAGATAGATAGATAGATAGATAGATAGATACAGAGTCGGACTGGGGTACCTAGGGCCCACCAATAAAATTTATTTTGGGGGACCACCATACCGATACATTCAAATATAATAAATAATCTAACAAGTTTTTTTATATGAACATAGGCTGGATGAGGTGCTGTAAACTGAATATATTTATGTAGTGCAGCAAGTCTACAGTGTTATGTGCCACTTGTGGGAGAGGGGTGTGAGACTAGGGGCTCACCTTGCTCAGGGGCCCATCGGGGGATTCACCTGTACACCTGTGGGCCAGTCCGAGCCTGGATAGATAGACAGATGATAGATTTTGCTACAATTTTTATTTATAACATTTATTTATAACATTTTCATTACAATGTTTTTATTGGAGTTTTTGGTTTCTTTTTTTTGTCCAAACATAATATTGTACAGAAAAGTTAGACAATCAGAGCATAAAGAACAGTAAATGACCTTTAAAAATGCTCACATTTTATACAGTACTTAAAAATGTTACCACCCAGTTCAGAGCTCTAAGTTATGATATAACATTGTATGAGATTAAGAGCATAATAACACTAGCAATTCATATAATTTTATATTATTATTATTATTATTATTATTATTATTATTATTATTATTATTATTATTATTATTATTATTTTAGCATACTGATTAATTTTATATACTTAATGTCATTTTGCAGTTTTTTACATAACATTTACATCATTAATTACATTGTTACATGATTGGATTCTTAAAATACGTACACTATTGTATTGCTTGAAAAAGGCCCTGAAATTTAGCAATGTGCTATATTTTTTCATCGCTGTGTACCTTTATTCTTTATTTTATAAGAGGACCCTGAGTTTTATTCAGCACACGCTGCTGCTTTCTTTTGGATACATATTATGCAGTGTGTGTGTGTGTGTGTGTGTGTGTGTGTGTGTGTATATATAGTATATACATTTTTTTAACAATGCTTATGTTTCTCAAAGAATTTTACTTCCCTTATTGAAAGAAAAAGTAATAACCATTTCACAAGAAATCCTATTGGGAATGAATGTGTTTACTAAATTACATTTACTTTACATTCCTTGAGCGATTATACATTGTGGACTGTTTCTTGGCTGAGCTTCTATTGTGTTGAAGATTAGAATTGGTCGCTTCTGTAGATGTCCACTTCTATATAATGAACTCATCATGTAAAGGAAGTGTTAAACTCTAGGCCAGTTGTGCTCACCTTTCTCTGGTTACTATGACAGTGCCTACGGATGATTGAGAATGCGGTAGACAGTTTACAGAGGCAGAGTGGGTTGGTAAATTATTTAGTTGGAAGGCAGTAGCAGATTCATTGTGATCAAGTTGATGAGTGCGCATGTGATGGAGTACTGAAGAAAATAAGGGAATAAAAGCATATTGTGGGAAATGAGCTCTTTACTTATCTGACAATGGTATATTTGACGTGCATCTGTGTTTTCCCTTTCCACTATTGAGATCTGTCATAGGATGCTTCCGTTTTCTCCCCATTCATTGTCAAACTGAACTGTACGAAACGGAGTGCACCAGAATGCATTCCGTTTGGTTGCTTGCCCATCACGGACAGAATAACCCTGCAAGCAGCGTTTGTCCATCCGCGATATGGTGCAGAGCAAGATGGATCCGTCATGACACACAATGTAAGTCAATGGTGGCGAATTTGTTTTCTGAGACACAAAAGAAAATGATTCTGTCACCCATTTACAATGGTTTTAGAGATGGATCCGTCATGGCTATTTTAGAGATCATACAACCAGATCTGTTCAGAACGGATGCAGATGGTTGTATTATTATGTCGGAAGTGTTTTTGCTGATCCTTGACGGATCCAGCAAAAACACTGGTGTGAAAGTAGCCTTAGACTTTATTTTAGTGTTTGTGTGTTAACTCTTTCAGTCCCGGAGGTTTTTTCGGTTATACGTTTTCGTTTTGCGCTCCCTGCCTTCAAACAGCCATAACTGTTTTATTTTTCTGTTCACATAGCTGTATGAGGGCTTGTTTTTTGCGGGACAAGTTGTACTTTCCAACGCCACCATTTAATATTGCATATGGTGTGGTGGGAAGCGGAAAAAAAAAAATCCAAATTGGGTGAAATTGCAAAAAAAACGCTATTCCGCTACAGTTCTATGGGTTTCTTATTTACAGCGTTCAATGTTCATTAAAACTGACCAGTTACTTTCATTCTACTGGTCAGTACGAATCTGGCAATACCTAATATGTATAGTTTTTCCTGCGTTTTGATAGTGATAAAATAATTAGAAAGTTGCCCTTTTTTTTTTTTCCTTGTCATATCTTGACCCCTATAACTTTTTGGTATTTATGTGTACGGAGCTGTATGGGGGCTCATTTTTTGCGGGGCGATCAGAAGTTTTTATTGATACCATTCTGGGGTGTGTATGACTTTTTGATCACTTTTTATTTAATTTTTTGGGGGGAAAAAAGCAACAAAAAACGGCAAATCGCCATTTGGACGCTTTTTTCCACCACACAATTCGCCGTATTGGAATTTTTTTTATGTTTTAAAAGTACGGGCGTTTTCGGTCACGGTGATACCCATGATGTCTATATTTATTGTTATTTAGGTATTTATTTTTTACTTATACGGAAAGGGGGTGATTTGAACTTTTATATATTTTTTATTTTTTATATATTTTTTAACATTTTTTTAAAATTTTTTGTGCCTATTTTAAAGCTCAAATATGAGCTGATATATTGTGTTTTTGTTTTTCTTTGTGAGCAATCATGGATTTACTAGCTTGAGATAAATCCAAGAATTGCTCATTTCTTATCCTGGCCTGCCATCTAGTGGCCAGAATAAGAATTGCACTTTGAAAGCTGTAAACCTCATCAGCGAGGTTTACAGCTTTCAGATCATTTATATAAGGAGTAAAGTTCTTTTTCTGAAAGGTGAAAAGATGTAGAAAGTCAATATTCGCAAAACCTAGTGCGGCGGGCATCATGGCCAGCAAGTTTCTGCTGTTTCTAACAGCAGAGACTTGCCACTACTTACCCGATCGGCGGCGTCTTGCTGGGCCTTTAGATGCCGTGATCACACGTGATCACGGCATCTAGTTGCGTCTTTACACGGAAGCGTATGCTTCCGGGTGGTGTACAGACACCCCATGTGGCCAATCGGGGTGTCTGTACACGATCTGAAAGCTGTAAACCTCGCTGATGAGGTTTACAGCTTTCAAAGTGAAATTCTTATTCTGGCCACTAGATGGCAGGCCAGGATAAGAAATGAGCAATTCTTGCATTTATCAACTTTAGAATGAAAGTAACTGGTCAGTTTTAATGAACATTGAACGCTGTAAATAAGAAACCCAGTAGAACTGTAGCGGAATAGCGTTTTTTTTGCAATTTCACCCGATTTGGAATTTTTTTCCCGCTTCCCACTACAGCATATGCAATATTAAATGGTAGCGTTGGAAAGTACAACTTCTCCCTCAAAAAACAAGCCCTCATACAGCTATGTGAACAGAAAAATAAAACAGTTATGGCTGTTTGAAGGCAGGGAGCGCAAAACGAAAATGCATAACCGAAAAAACCTCCGGTACTGAAAGGGTTACAGGGGTTGTCCGTGTTATGAAAAAAATATATATAGCACTGTAAATCTGATGGGCAGCAATATATAACTAAGTTAAGCAAGTTTTAGGCAAAAAAAACCCTATATTTCCTCATTTCCCTGGTTCTCTTCTGGCTCTTTGTTTACCTGCAGTAATAACAATCTCTGCCCCCCCCCTGCTCTGCAAAGGGAGTGAATACAAGTACTGCCCTAAGTGACATGTCTGCAGGAATACTCAGCAGCATGTTGTATGTGTAGGACTACAATTCCCAGCTGTACAATGACACTTCTGATACACACAGGATTTTCCACCACCTGTTCTTGTGCAATACTGTATAGATCTCCTCCAGATCAGCTCCAGTCAGTTCTGTGTCTGTAGGGTGAGGAGGGATGATCCTGTGTCTCTTTACATCTGCAGCTGCTGTTGTAAAGCCTTGAGTGTGTTCTGGCTGAAAGGGTTAATGTTTTATCTGAAAAAATCCAGGGAGAGCAGATAGCAGGAGCCCAGCAATACAGGGGGGCGTGACCAGCACAGTGACTTCTCGTGTACAGGCTCTTATCTGCTTGTGCACGAATACAAGATTAGCAGGCAGGGAAGCTGACATCACAGGTCATGTGACCCTGAGTGAAATCTGAGAAACCAGCAAGTTTAGAAGCAGAAAGTATATGGAAAATCTGTTTGACTAGTTAGAAACATGCAAAGGACAAAAAATAATTATTAAAGGTTATGTATACCTTTGCAACTATTTTGTTAATTGTCCCAATACATTTAAAATGAAAAATAAAGTTTAATTAAAATATTTCCTATCATTTTCTTTCTACTGTATTTATGAAGATTACGTGTCTCTATGGTAACAGACTGCAAACAATTTCTGTGTAGTGTAATCCCGCAGTTTTTCAGTCTCATACCTTCTTCCATCTGTCCTCTATTTGTGTTCACCTACATTTAGTAGGTTAGCCATAAATAGAGGACAGATAGAAGGGAATATGACTGCAGGATTAGACTATGCAAGGTTTGTTTGTCATCTGTTACCATGGTGATGCATAGACCACCTAGGTCCTTTAGAAACATCAGTAAAACATTTTTAAAAAGCTATTGCAAAGTTGCCTGATTTTCCACTTTATAAACACTGAGGATATTTATCAGGACCAGCATTTTCCACTCCAGTCTCAATTCCCCTCGAGCAGCTGGACGATGCGCCAAATTTGTGTAGGGGAACAGGCCTCTCATAGATTTGTTGCATCCTCCGGCAGGCAATTCGACAGTCTAAAATCTACGGGAGCTTCCTAGCTTCCATATATTTCTGTTTTTATTCACAGCAGTTTTGTGGCCGATCTGCAACGATGCCCCTCCCCCCCACTTACCATTCCCCCATTTCATAACACTTTTAAAAAATAGAGTGAAGGGTGACAGATTGCAGATTTTGCCAAAAAATGCGTGCAACAAAATCTGTAACTTGCACTTTAAGTCACTTAATAAATGTTCCCCATAGAGAATAAAATAAATTGTTACAAAAGTGGACAATGCCTTTAACCTATTGATTTTCAAATTATTAATAATAATCACTTCTGTACTGAAACATTCAGAACCAAGTCTGAACAAACTATGGACCAAAAGGCTCCATTCAGACGTCCGTAGAATGTGTCCGCATCCGTTCCTCAAAATTGCGGAACGGGTGCGGACCCATTCATTTTCAAAGGGGCCGCAAAAAATATGGACGGCACACAGTCTGCTTTCCGCATCCGCACTTCCGTTCCGCGGCCCCGCAAAAAAATAGAACATGTCCTATTCTTGTCCGAATACACGGACAAGAAAAGGCATTTCTATTATAGAGCCAACCATGTGCGGTCCACAAATTGCAAATTGCGGATCCGCAATCACACACGGACATCTGAATGGAGCCTAACACTTATCCTTGCTTCAAATTTTTTTTTATTGGTATATTATATAATGGGAAAATATTTTATAAAAGCTCAAAACAAAAGTCCTGAATAAAGCATACGTAACTGAACATTTGTTGGACTGTGTCCACATCTTTACATCTACAGTATGACTAGCTACAGTATCTGTCTAATTTTATAAATTAATGATCACATACATACTCATCTACTATACACTATCTCTTACCCTTATAGTGGATGAATTCCCACATGCGGGGGTGTAGCTAAAGACTCATGGGCCCTGATACAAGAGTTTAGCTTGGGCCCGCCTTCCCTCAGTGCTTTGTGGCCAGGGTTCGGAAAGTACATGACCTTCATGCTAAAAATTGAAACTGCACCTCCCACCTATGCCAAATTTTTGGCCTAAACCCTTCCCTCCAGCCAGAGGTGTAACTTGGCAGCATGCACTTTCTATAATAATGGTGTCTTCTTATGCAGCACAAGGGTCTTTGGGCCCCTCAGGCTCCTGGGCTCGGTAGTGACTGCTACCTCTGCACGCCTATAGCCACGCCCATTCGCACGTGTGTTTTTTTGGGATATGGCTACACGCTCAGGTTTCTGCATTCAGAATCATAAAAGGAGATAAATGATAAAGGACACATATTACTTCTCCTTTTTTTTTTTAATTCACTGCTGGTTTTGGCTCCCAAAACTGGATCAGAAAACCTAATTGTATGGTTGTACCCTTGTGTTATTTTTTCTGGTATTTTTTTGCACACAGCCTAGATTTTGTAATCTGACACAATGCTAACATAAAAATCTGTCTCAAAGTAGGCCAATCAATAGTTGGTATAGAGTAAAACTAAAGTGTCTATCCCTGCACCAAATTTATCATCCATTTTGAGCCCCTATGATAAATCTGGTACAGGTCTAGACAGCCTCAGTTTACGCCATCAATTTTAAATCTTTGCCCATGTGTCTTACAACTAGCATTTTCTTCATGTAGTTTAAAGGGACACTAAACCCATAATTCAAACAAAAAAGAACAAACCATGTAGTTTAGGAGCAGGGGGCTGGGTTGAGGCTACATCATTTTCATCTACAGAGTGAGCATGGCCATTTTATTGGAAGAAATCTCCTAGTTACTATTAGTACAAAATAGATTTGGTAACGGCACCAGTCATAGTATCAGTACTACCATAATTAATCTCTACAAGATACAAACACATTCTCTGGATAATCAACCATTTCCATACTGGGAGAGAGCTGCAGATGCAGCTGTCACCCTCATAGATCTAATCTTTATTGTGTAATTAAAAGCTCATATCTAGAGATGAGCGAGCACTAAAATGCTCTGGTGCTCGTTATTCGAGTCGAACTTTTCCCGATGCTCGGGTGCTCGTTTCGAATAACGAACCCCATTGAAGTCAATGGGAGACTCGGACATTTTTGCAGGGGACCAAGGCTCTGCCTAGGGAAGGCTGGGTGAAAACCTGGAAACCTCAGAAAATGATGGAAACACCACGGAAATGGACAGGAAACAGCAGGGGCAGCATGCATGGATGCCTCTGAGGCTGCCTAATCCCACCATTACCCCAAATTCTCAAGCAACAGCCTGGTGGTTACGCTCATGGCAATTGTGCTCACCCAGACCAAGAAAGGTGAGGCAAATACCCATCACATGTTAGGGAAGCACCCAACTAGGTGCAACGAAGGTCCATCACCGCCTGCAGGTGACACCACTGCTCATGCTGGCACTGCTGTGCTATCCCCCTCCCCACGATGCAGGCATAAGCCTGACACATCATGGTGACAGCGTAGTGACACCAACAAGTGACCAAGTTAGATTGAGGTAGCAGTCAAATGTCTGTAGGCGAGCCTCCAAAAAATTTGTTTTGGAGTGTCCGAAGTTGACCCTCCTAAAAAATTGTTTAGGAGTGTCTGTAGTTGACCCTTCTGTAAAATATTTTATTTGTTTTCCCTGTTATTAGTTAATGTACAACCCATGGCTGGCATGGTGGGAATATATAGGTTTTGCGTCACAGACGGTCCACTGCACCGTTACATTTTCTTCATCATTGCCAATTACTTTTTCACTAACTGTTGTCTGGCAATGATAAAGGGTAAGGTGAATCCACTGCTGAAGAAAAGTGTCATCCTCCTACAATTCTACACTTGCTCTCAATTGAAAAGGGGATGTTCTCGCCGTGGACTTCCTCATAGTGGCCGTTTCTGCGGACGACAGAGGTGGTGTACCTACTGACAGCCTGACCGAACACGATGGCAGACGGGGAGACACTCCCTCATGTAAAATTGTTTAGGAGTGTCTGTAGTTGACCCTTCTGTAAAATATTTTATTTCTTTTCCCTGTTATTAGTTAATGTATAACCCATGGCTGGCATGGTGGGAATATATAGGGAAGCACCCAACTAGGTGCAACGAAGGTCCATCACCCATGCCCATGCTGGCACTGCTCTCCTATCCCCAGCCACACGATGGAGGCATAAGCCTGACACAGCATGGCGGTGACACCAACAAGTGACCAAGTTACATGAGGTAGCAGGTGAGCCACCCAAAAATTTAGCCAGACGCAGCATGGCGGTGACAACAGAGTGACCGAGTTAGACTGAGGTAGCAGGAGGTGAAGCATCCTCCAAGTGGGCAGTACATGAGCGGCCCCAGGGTCAGACTCGGTCAGAGTATGTGAAATGTTGAGGGTGGCCAAACGCCGGGCTCGACGGCGGACCCGTTTCGGGTTATTGATTGTCGAAATGTTGGCTGACATCAAGTTTAGTATCTGTTCTTATCAGTTGCTGTGGCTGTTGGTGGTAAAGTGCAGTTGACCCGGGTTCGATTCCCGTCTATCGCAGGAGGCAATTAAAAGAAGAACCAAAAAAAATCAGTACAATATCTAATACGTCCCCTACCCGGGTAAATTGTTTGGAGAGAGGGCCTGTAGGTGGGGGGCAGGCTGGGGGGAAGGAGGTTGAGCTGGAAGAGCCAGAGGAGTGCCTCCTGGGCTAGCGTGTGTAGTGGTGACAACAGCCGGATGGAGTTCGAATGACGACGCAGGACCCCAACTTAAAAATTTTGCATCAACCGGTACAATTGTCAATTATGAGCTCGATCAAGTGTGGCATGTGTTCTATGTATTCTTCTCAGTTTAATACCGTATATGGCAACTATCCGGAAAAATAGTTTGGAGAGAGAGAAAGATAGGAAAAAGACGTAAATTGTTTGGAGAGAGGGCCTGTAGGTGGACCTCTGGAAAAATTGTTTGGAGAGAGGGCCTGTAGGTGGACCTCTGGAAAAATTGTTTGGAGAGAGGGCCTGTAGGTGGACCTCCGGAAAAATTATTTAGAGAGAGGGCCTGTAGGTGGACCTTCGGAAAAATTATTTAGAGAGAGGACCTGTAGGTGGACCTCCGGAAAAATTGTTTGGAGAGAGGGCCTGTAGGTGGACCTCTGGAAAAATTATTTGGAGAGAGGGCCTGTAGGTGGACCTCCAGAAAAATTATTTAGAGAGAGGGCCTGTAGGTGGACCTCCGGAAAAATTGTTTGGAGAGAGGGCCTGTAGGTGGACCTCCTGACAAATTATTTAGAGAGAGGGCCTGTAGGTGGACCTCCGGAAAAATTGTTTGGAGAGAGGGCCTGTAGGTGGACCTCTGGAAAAATAGTTTGGAGAGAGGGCCTGTAGGTGGACCTCTGGAAAAATTGTTTGGAGAGAGGGCCTGTAGGTGGACCTCCGGAAAAATTATTTAGAGAGAGGGCCTGTAGGTTGACCTCCGGAAAAATTGTTTGAAGAGAGGGCCTGTAGGGGGCCCTCCTGAAAAATTGTGGTAAAAGAGTGCCAGTTGGACCTCTAAAAAATGGCGTTTTTTTGGTCAGCGTTAGGCAAAGACGACAAGGAGGAGGAGGAGGAGTAGGAGTAGTAAAGAAGAGGAATCGGATACATAAGTTATTTAAATCTTTAGCTGCTTTCCCCCGGAGGAGATTTGAATTCCGGTGAAATCCAGGCTTTGTTCATTTTAATAAGCGTCAGCCTGTCAGCGCTGTCAGTTGACAGGCATGTACGCTTATCGGTGATGACGCCACCAGCTGCACTGAATACCCGCTCTGACAGCACGCTAGCGGAAGGGCAGGCCAGCACCTCCAAGGCATACAGCGCCAGTTCAGGCCACGTGTCCAGCTTTGAAACCCAGTAGTTGTATGGAGCAGAGTGATCGCTATGGACGTTGGTATGGTCAGCTAGGTACTCCCTCACCATCTTTCTGTACAGCTCCCCCCTACTCTGCCTAGACTGGGGACAGGTGACAGTGTCTTGCTAGGGTGACATAAAACTGGCAAAGGCCTTGGAGAGCGTTCCCCTTCCAGTGCTGGACAAGCTGCCTGCTCGCCTCCTCTCCCCCGCTACTTGGCCCACAGAACCATGCCCTCTGCCGCTAGTGGCGTCAGATGGGAAGAATTGTTTCAGCTTGTGCACCAGGGCCTGTTGATATCTATTCACTCTCAGACTCCTTTCCTCTGCAGGGATGAGAGCGGAAAGGTTCTGCTTGTACCGTGGGTCCAGGAGAGTGAACACCCAGTAATCGGTGTTTGAAAAAATGCTTCTAACACGAGAGTCATAGGATAGGCAGCCTAACATGAAGTCTGCCATGTGCGCCAAAGTCCCAACATGCAATAATTCCCTCTCCTCACTGGCCTGACTCTCCATTTCCTTCTCCTCCTCGTCTTCAGTTCATACACGCTCAAGAGTTAAGGACTGAGCACTGGTACCCTCTTCTGTCTAGCAGACATTCTCCTCCTCTTCCTCCTCATCCTCATCCCCCTCCTCCTATACGCGCTGAGAAACAGACCGGAGGGTGCTCTGGCTATCAAGTGACGTATCTTCCTCCACTGTCTCTTGTGACAAGCGCGAAGCATCCGACTTCATGCTGAGCAGTGAGTTTTTCAACAGGCAAAGCAGCGGGATGGTGAGGCTGATAATGGCGGCATCGCCGCTGACCATCTGTGTTGACTCCTCAAAGTTGCTCAACACCTGGCAGATATCAGACATCCACGTCCACTCCTCATTGTAGACTTGAGGAATCTGACTGACCTGACTACAAGTTCTGGTGGAAGTTGACATCTGGCAGTCTACAATCGCTCTGCGCTGCTGGTAAACTCTGGATAACATGTTTAATGTCAAATTCCATCTCGTGGGCACGTCGCACAACAGTCGGTGAGCGGGCAGTTGTAGGCGGCGCTGCGCTGCCCTGAGAGTGGCAGCATCTGTGGTCGACTTGCGGAAATGCACACAGATGCGGCGCACCTTGGTGAGCAAATCAGACAGATTGGGGTATGTCTTGAGGAACCGCTGAACTATTAGATTGAACACGTGGGCCAGGCATGTCACATGTGTCAGTCTGCCAAGTTGCAGAGCCGCCACCAGGTTACGCCCATTGTCACACACAACCATGCCTGGCTTGAGGTTCAGTGGTGCCAGCCTCACATCGGTCTGCGCCGTGATGCCCTGTAACAGCTCTTGGGCGGTGTGCCTTTTGTCACCTAAGCTCAGCAGTTTGAGCACCGCCTGCTGGCGCTTACCCAGGACTGGTTAAGCTACCGACTGAAGGCGCCGTGCCCATGGATGGTAATTCGGTGGAGAAGGAGGAGGGGTCAGAGGAGGAGGCATAGTACGTCGGAGAGACCGTGACCAAGGTAGGCCCCGCAATCCTCGGTGTGGGCAGTACATGAGCGGCCCCAGGGTTAGTCTCGGTCCCAGCCTCCACCAAGTTAACCCAATGTGCCGTCAGTGAGATATAGTGTTCCTGCCCGGCAGCACTTGTCCACGTGTCCGTGGTTAGGTGGACCTTCTCAGAAACAGGGTTGGTCAGGGCACGGATGATGTTCTCTGACACGTGCTGGTGTAGGGCTGGGACGGCACATCGGGAAAAATAGTGGCGCTGGGGACCGAATACCGAGGGGCAGCCACCGCCATGAGATTGCGAAAGGCCTCGGTCTCTACCAGCCTATAAGGCAGCATCTCCAGGCTCAGCAATTTGGAGATATGGACGTTGAGGGCTTGGGCATGTGGGTGGAACTGTATTTCCTTCTGCGCTCCAGCGTCTGCTGTAAAGACAGCTGAACGCTGCGCTGGGACACATTGGTGGACACTGTGGAGGCTCGTGGAGGCGAAGGTGTGGTTTTCCAGTGGGAGGCGCTCGTGCCGGGGTCCTGGGCAGGGGGTTGACTAGCAGAGGCAGCGAGTGATGCAGGGGGTTGACTAGCAGAGGCAGCGAGTGACACAGGGGAAGGAGCAGTGGTGTGACCCGCAGGAGGTGGTGAACGGCCTTGGTTCCA
The DNA here is from genome assembly GCA_900303285.1 of Rhinella marina. Classification (NCBI taxonomy): domain Eukaryota; kingdom Metazoa; phylum Chordata; class Amphibia; order Anura; family Bufonidae; genus Rhinella; species Rhinella marina. The sequence continues at coordinate 125,612 of ONZH01023266.1, forward strand.
TTGAGTGGGGTGTTTAGCACTCATATGCCTGCGCATGCTGGTGGTGGTTAGGCTAGTAGTGGTGGCACCCCTGCTGATCCTGGTGTGGCACAGGTTGCACACCACAGTCCGTCGGTCATCCTCACTTTCTTCCTCACAGAACCTCCAGACTTGCGAACATCTAGGCCTCGCCATGGGAGCTTCACTACGTGAAACAGTTGCTGCTGATGCACCAGCTCTGGCCCTGCTTCTCCCTCTGGCCACACCACTGCCTCTTCCAACCTGTTCTGGTGCAGCACTCGCCTCCGCCTCAGAAGCACTGTCTTCACTTGGCTTATCAACCCAGCTTGGGTCAGTCACCTCGTCATCCTCCGATTCCTCAGTCTGCTCCCCCTCAGTCTGCTCCCCCCTCGGACTTCCTGCCCTGACAACAACTTCACCACTGTCTGACAACCATGTCTCCTCATTGTCCGACACCTCTATTACAAACTTCTTCCACTAAGTCAACATTGTCATCATCATCATCATCACCCACAGACTGCGACAGTTGAAAAACTTGGGCATCGGGAACGAGGTCAGCAGCAACCTGAGAAGTGGTTTGTGACTCTGGGAAGGGTCCAGAAAACAGTTCCTGAGAGTATGCCGGATCGCATTCCAAATTTTCCTGGGAGGGGGCAGACTGGGGGAAAGGAGATTGAGGTGGAGGAGCCAGAGGAGTGCTCCCTTGAGTAACGTGGGTGGACTGCGTGGAAGACTGACTGGTGGACAAATTACTTGAAGCATTGTCCGCAATCCACGACATCAGCTGTTCGCACTGTTGTGGTTTCAACAGTCCTCTACCACGTGTCCCTGTAAGTTGAGACATGAAGCTAGGGAGTGTAGCTCTGCGGCGTTCCCCTGCTCCCTCATCAGCAGGTACTGTCTCACCCTGCCCAGGACCACAGCCTCTGCCCCCTGCAGTAATTGAATGCACACGCCCTCGTCCTCGACCCTTAGCCCTGGGGTTCAACATTTTCTGTATATAAGTGTATTATATAAAAAAAAAACAAAAAATAAATGGGCCTGCTGTACTGAAACCCACAAACTTGTTCAGTCTGGTTTAATTAAGTGACATACAGAGAGTGTCACCTGGACAGAAAATACGGATTGTAGTGAGTGGACAGCTGAACTGTGACACACAGAATGGTTCCACGCAGCTGTGTGAAATGGATTCGTATCACTGAGATAAAACAATTTTTTTATATATATATATATATTTTTTGTTTTGTTTTGTTTTTTATGGAACGTGACGTGCAGAAACTATCGTAGACCTAACTCACACCCTGCTGACGGTGGCTATTTTGACTGTGACCCAGACAAATGTCGCACAGAGATTTTTGTGATCAAGCTATATAAGTGAGAGCAAAAGACCTTGTTGGATTAAGTGACGTACAGAAAGTGTCACCTGGACAGAAAATACGGATTGTAGTGAGTGGACAGCTGAAAAGTGACACACAGAATGATTCCAGGCAGCTGTGTGAAATGGATTCGTATCACTGAGATAAAACAACAAAAAAACTATTTTTTTTATATATTTTTTTTTTATATTTTTTTTTAGTTTTGTTTTTTTTGGAACGTGACGTGCAGAAACTATCGTAGACCTAACTCACACCCTTCTGACGGTGGCTATTTTGACTGCGACCCAGACAAATGTCGCACAGAGATTTTTGTGATCAAGCTATATAAGTGAGAGCAAAATACCTTGTTGGATTAAGTGACGTACAGAAAGTGTCACCTGGACAGAAAATATGGATTGTAGTGAGTGGACAGCTGATCTGTGACACACAGAATGGTTCCACGCAGCTGTGTGAAATGGATTCGTATCATTGAAATAAAACAACAAAAAAACTATTTTTTTTATATATTTTTTTTTTTATATTTTTTTTTAGTTTTGTTTTTTTTGGAACGTGACGTGCAGAAACTATCGTAGACCTAACTCACACCCTGCTGACGGTGGCTATTTTGACTGCGACCCAGACAAATGTCGCACAGAGATTTTTGTGATCAAGCTATATAAGTGAGAGCAAAAGACCTTGTTGGATTAAGTGACGTACAGAAAGTGTCACCTGGACAGAAAATACGGATTGTAGTGAGTGGACAGCTGAACTGTGACACACAGAATGGTTCCACGCAGCTGTGTGAAATGGATTCGTATCACTGAGATAAAACAACAAAAAAACTATTTTTTTTATATATTTTTTTTATATATTTTTTTTTAGTTTTTTTTTTTTTGGAACGTGACGTGCAGAAACTATCGTAGACCTAACTCACACCCTGCTGACGGTGGCTATTTTGACTGCGACCCAGACAAATGTCGCACAGAGATTTTTGTGATCAAGCTATATAAGTGAGAGCAAAAGACCTTGTTGGATTAAGTGACGTACAGAATGTGTCACCTGGACAGAAAATACGGATTGTAGTGAGTGGACAGCTGAACTGTGACACACAGAATGGTTCCACACTGCTGTATGAAATGGATTTGTATCACTAAGATATAACATTAAAAAAAAAAGGGTTATATATGGCGATAGCTGCACTACTAGTGCCAGCCAGCCAGCCAAGCCAGGAGACAAAAAAAAAAAATTCTTGTAGCCCTTAGAAGGGCTGTTGGGTTCTTTTGAGATCACTCCTGCCTAACAAAGAACTAAATGTAGGCCCTAAGGCCCCTTTCACACGAGCGTGTCCGGATTTGGTCCGGATGCGTTCAGGAAAATCTGCACGCATCCGCACCAATCCGCACGCAATCGCAGTCAGTTTTGACTGCGATTGCGTACGTTCGTTCAGTTTTTTCCGCGCGTGTGCGAAGCGTTTCAATGCGTTTTTCACGCGCGTGAAAAAAACTGAATGTTTACAAACAACATCTCTTAGCAACCATCAGTGAATCACACTTGTGTGCGGATGCAATGCGTTATTCACGCAGCCCCATTCACTTCAATGGGGCCAGGGCTGCGTGAAAAACGCAGAATATAGAACATGCTGCGATTTTCACGCAACGGCGAACTGCTGCGTGAAAAACATCGCTCATGTGAAAAGCCCCATTGAAATGAATGGGTCAGGATTCAGTGCGGGTGCAATGCGTTCGCATCACGCATTGCACCCGCGCGGAAACATCGCCCGTGTGAAAGGGGCCTAACACTCTCCCTTAAACGCAGCAGCTCTATCCCTAACGACATCCAGACAGCATCTGAGCCGAGCACTGTGGGCAGTCACTAGTATATTCCAGGGTCACCTGATCAGGCCAGCCAACCCCTGCTATTGACATGTAAGGGCCCCACGTGATGCTGGGTGTACCGCAGAGTCTCCTGGCTTGTGATTGGCTGAGTTTATAGGCGCCAAAAATGCACAATGCGGAAGTTGCCATTTCCTCGAGCATGGCGAGATACTCGTCCGTGCAGCGAGCACTTACGAGTACCCTAATACTCGAACGAGCACCAAGCTCGGACGAGCATGCTCGCTCATCTCTACTCATATCACATTGTGTCAAAATACAGGAGAATTCTTATAAAATTCTATCCAGATGGTACCTCTCTCCTGATAGATTAAGAGAGATGTACAACACAGCGCGTGATACCTGCTGGAGATGTGAGAGAGCTAAAGGCACCATTTTGCATATCTGATGGGAATGTGACAGGCAGATTTTTAAGACCATAAATGAGATCTGCTACATGTGTTTTTTCATTTTCCATCAAATCTGCCAAAGAAATCCATGTGTCTTATAAATTACATGTTAGCAACTCATATACTAATACGCACATAATGGAAATCCTGGGATATCCCCTCTATTTTACACTGGCTGAACAAAATAGACCAACTTGCAAGATAAAGGAGATGCCACACTAGGAAACACAAATTCATCCAGATTACACACAGATCAAAATTTGGTCTACCTGGACTTCACACAGAGCATGATTAATGATTCTGTAAAAATTGATTGACCACCTAACTCAGATAAACATTGAGACCTCTCTAGTAGTTTACCTGTGTTATAATATTTTAGATTTGAATATAGTATACAAAACGTACCTCATACTACAAGTTCTGCATAGGCATAGTCATACCAAGGACAGAAGACAATCTTTCTTCCTTTCCTTCCCTTCCATTGTTTCTTTATTCTCCACAGGTTCATTCTTTCTAATAGTTTAAGGTTAAGGTCAGCTGTTTATGACAAAGATATCATCGGTGATAGAATACAGAAATCCGTTACTTACCAGATACTTAAAGAGGACTTTTCACCAGCCCTGACATGCCTGTTTTAATAGCTCCATGCATTCCCCACGTACTAACAATTCTGGAACATCTATTCTTATGGCTCCATGTTGTGCCTTTCCTTTATTATTTGCACTAGAAGTTATGAATGAATTACTATTTGTCTTCAGTAAAGGAACAGAGGGGAGGTAACAAGTTGGGGGTGTGTACCTGTACAGACTGACTCTAGCCAATCAGTGCTGTTATGTTCAGACTGCAGGTACACACCTCCAACTTGTTACCTCCCCTCTGTTCCTTTACTGAAGACAAATAGCAATTCATTCATAACTTCTAGCGCAAATAATAAAGGAATGGCACAACATACAGACATAAGAATAGATGCTCCAGAATTGTTGTTACATGGGGAATGCATGAAGCTATTAAAGCAGGCATGTCAGGAGTGGTGAAAGGTCCTCTTTAAGAGCTTCATGTACCTGTTTCTTCAATGGAATTTCTCTGTCACACGTGCTTATTGTAATAGTATCACCTTTTCCTTGTTATACTGTTAAATTAATATTCTAAAAGAAAAGATAATCTGCCTAATTGTGCAGATTTGCCTTTCAGTAGCTTTGAAAACCAGGATAGCATGTGGCGGTATGCTGAAGATGAAACAATATATACTATATATTCACAGTTGTCGTGATATTATATTTATGAATATAGGGGGTCATTTATGAAGCTGAAAAACGCCTATATTAGGTGTATTTCAGGCGCAAATTTTAGAGCAATGGTTAGTTGTGCCACAATCGGTGACTTTTCAATGCTCATGCCATGTCTAAAAAAATGGGCGTGGTGTGGGTGGGGAAGGGTCGTCAGGCCAGTCTAAATGTAAAACAGCTAGAAAGGTGGGGATGGGGAGGGGATAGGGCCAGTGGAACTACCACATTCATCTTTTACACCACATTCATCTTTAGGCTTAGATTTAAGTTTAGGCACACAGACCGCCGGCATACTCCTCGTCAAAAATTACATGCATCAAATTCCACCTTTAATTTTCCAAAGAAGCTATGAAAAATGAAAGGTAGAATCTGACTGGTTGCTATGGGCAACGTAGCCAGTTCTACTTTATACCAATTTGAAAAATCTCCCCCTTTATCTTTACTGATGATGTCCTTACAGCATTCAAATGTATGGGCTCCGCAGATGTAAAATTTGTTAAGTCCTAAGTCTTGCAAGACTTTTTTGAAGAACTTCGCCATTCAATTTTATAACTTGGAAAACATTTTGAAACTGCAATCGGAAGTCAGCTTCGGTACAGACTGTAAAAACGAATGCCGAAGTTCTTCACCAAAGTCTCATGAGACTGCAGACTTAACAAAATTTACCTTGGTGGAGCCCATACATTTGAATGCTGTAATGTCAAAGGAAGTCAGCCACAGGGAGAGACCGTGTTCCTGTTTAAATATTAGAGCAAGGAGTAAGACGAGATCACATGATCAAGTTCCCATAATGAAAAGGTTCAAAATGTGTGGATACAACTGAGTTAGGCCCCTTTCACACGGGCGAGATTTCCACGCTAGTGCAATGCGTGAAGCGAATGCATTGCACCCGCACTGAATCCTTACCCATTCATTTCAATGGGTCTTTTCACATGGCTGAATTTTTTCACGCATCAATTCACCATGGCGTGAAAATCGCAGCATGTTATATATTCTGCATTTTTCACGCAGCCCTGGCCCCATTGAAGTGAATGGGTCTGTGTTAAATTCGCATTGCATTCGCACGCAAATTCACTGATGGTTGCTTAGAGATGTTGTTTGTAAACATTCAGTTTTTTATCGCGTGCGAAATACATCCATACGCATTGCGTCCACACGGAAAAAACTGAACGAACGTACGCAGATTGCGTGCGGATTGGTGTGAGTTTTCCGGAACGCACCCTGATTGCATCCGGACTGAATCCGTATCGTTCATGTGAAAGGTGCCTTAGGGTGTAACAAATTACACTGCTAGAATACTGGGGGTGAGTTAGCAATATATGTAAAATTAAAAAAATACCTAGAGTGCTCTCTCTTTCCCTCTCTGGAAAAATGTAACCCAACAAACCTGAAGAAATTCTAATTCTACTGAATAAGAAGTTTTTTCAAAAACTTAGGATGAATTTCGACTTTAACAAATCAATTTGCTCATCTCTACTCACATACTGTTTCTGAGCCCAAGTCTGACGCCAGTATACCGGAATCAGTATGCCAAAACGTAATCCATTGATGCTTGTTTTTATTGTTTATCCTCTGGATCAGTCAAGTAGTTAATTTTCATTCTAGACTGCCTTGCAGGCCTGAACATTTCCCATTTACAAATGACTGAATATGTCTCATACTTAGGTTAGTCAGTTTACTTGGTTTTTCTAGCCCACAGATTCAAATTCATTCAATGCTTTTGATCTGTCATTTAGCCTTCCCTTTAAAATTGCATGGTTTTTGCGTAAATCGATATCTCTAGAGACTGTATTTTCCCTAATATATTCCATGTGGCCTCTAATCTGTGAATAATAATTTCAAATGTACGTCACTAGCCACTGGCAGACCTTTAAAAGCAATCAAATTGTGTTTGTAACAAAATATTTTAACCCTGTGTAGTTCTTTTTAAGGAGCCTGAGCTCTCCACTAAGAGAACTTCTGACAAAGACATTGAATACTTTAGTTTAGATAACACGTCTCAGAAAGCATGTGTGTTAACTCTACTACATCCGTAAAGTGCACAAAAGAAAATCTACTCTAGATGTATACTGGGTCTTCTATGTTCATACACTACAAACTAGATGAGAATAAGGCACAAGTAACTGGGCCTCAGGAGGGAGTTATGATAGATAGCATTGAAGGCATATGGCAACCTTTACCCATGTATTTACTATCTATCTATCTATCTATCTGTCTTTCTATCTATCTATCTATCTATCTATCTATCATCTGTGCTGCTTTGTGTACAGTGCATAATTATGTCTACCACAAGTCTGATACCTTCATTGCCATTTACCATCAAACTGTGTCCTCTACACACAAAGCACAAGGTACAGTAGAGATAGACCTTTAAGACTGTATCATCTAGTTTTTCCTATACTGCTAAAGTTACACACTGGTCAAATTGCCACCCAAGGAACAGTAATGGCAGCTTTGGGATTGCCATCAAATGATGCCCTATGGTCCAGCAACTGAAAGAGGTATTTCCATTGTAGACATTTATAGCAGGGTATGTCGTAATTAGAGATGAGCAAAGTTCTGGAAAATTCAATTCAGCTACTTCTTCGTATTTCACAAAGGAATTAATTACTTTGCAATTCTTTGTATGTAGCGGGCGCAATGACAGGGAATGGCAATCATGCTGCCCCCATCATTGAACACCTCAGATGCTGCGGTCATCACTGATCGCAGCATCTTAGACTACCATTTAGTGGTTAATCAGGGTAAAATAAATAAATAAATAAATAAAAGGGCATCAGGAGAGTATGTATTTTTTCTTTTATTTTTGTACAGCCATTTCAGGGAAAAATGATTCATTACCATGAAGCATGAGGAAATTCTGCTTCACGATGAATCAAATTTTTCCTGAAATTCGAATTGAAGTCAATTCATTTGACTTCGATTCTCTCAAAACTAGTCATAATGTCTGATGGATGCAGGTCCCATCTCTAGTATCAACAGCTATTTGAGGAAAAGAGGTCCCTCTGACGCATCCAGGAAGCTGTTGGCCCAACTATCCTGAGTGAGACTGAATGCAGAGGTGCAGAAGAAACAGAATTCACTTACATCTAGAGAGCTTAGCAATCAATACATACGGTCCCACTGGGTATAATAACTTCCACATTTTATTATAGTATATCCATATTATAGATTGCTCACCCATCTATATCGGTGCAAATCATTTAGACTATGTACTGACTTAAATGAGACTGGTGGAGCTTTGAAGCAGACGCTAGCGTTAACTAAGAAGACATAAGGTCTTCACCCTTTTAGCGACTGAATGTAGAGGTGGACATGATTATGGAAGCAGGCGAGCTCACTCTGCTATTTATGTAAGTCCCAGTAAAAATATAAAAAACTGTTGTTACAGAAACAGCATAGTACATTGAGATTGGTGGTTTCTGCAATCCCAGCTATCTCTACATTGAGCTATAGCATATACAGAATCAGGTGACCTTGGTTCTCGGGAAAGATGCAGAGGAGGGACCTGCATTAGACATTTATGGTATATCTTCTGGATACATCATAATTGTCTAACATGGAAATATCCCTTTAATGTTTAGCCAGTTTTGTGTAAGACTGTGACATTCAGAAAAACAGACAAACCACTATATATGACACTCACCAATATTATTTCACAACTTTATTCTTCTTTATCCATAGCCACAATAAAATGGATAATGCATCGAGGGCATAACAAGACTCCTTTTCCAAGTTCTCACACAACAGCCATGTTGCATCACACATGCCGCTTCATGAAGGTGCATGGATGAAGTGTCACATGTGATGCAAAATGGCCATCGTACCGGATGATAGAGTAGTCTTGTAATGTAAAGCATTTCATTGTGTATATGGATACTGTAAAGAAAAATAAAGTTCTGAATTAAGATTGGTGTATGCCGTGTATACTATTTCATCTATATTTCTGAGAAGGCATTGATCATCACCAAAAGATTTCAATTAACCAAATGTGTCGAATGTTAGGGGCTGCTGTAATGATTTATTTATACTTGGAAGATGTAGTGTCAAGCATTGATCTTTTGGATTACCTGTTGTTGAACTGTGATTTATACTTAATTTTAAACCTGAGTGGAAGGACAGTTAAAATACAATAAACCATTAGCATCAACATCACATCCTCTGAAAGTGTATACATGACATATGCAATAAACAGTCCTTAGGTAAAATTCTGTGAAAGAAGTATAATGTATTCTACTATCTCCTTTCCACTGATAAACCCAACCACGATCATACCGTTGTCCTTGTTGTTCCCTTTGACAAATGAATATTTTCATTCAAATATTCAACCAAATTTTAGGCCTCCATTTTGTTTGCTAAAATCACACAAGTTACCCACAGCAGTATGTGATCGGGACATGTGATCTAGGTAGCAGCTCTGAGGAACTCTTAGTGACTATAGAAGATCACACAAGATGATAAAGATCTGCCCTTACCCCACATTACATTCATGGACTGTTGGGAAAAAAAAAGAAGTAAAGTAAGAATGCTTTCAAAAATAGAAGCGTAAATAGTTTATGTCTATCAATTAACAAATTGACTTGATGTTGAGATCAGGGTTCTGTGGGGGCCATATGATCAGTTCCAGGACTCCTTGTTCTTCTTTATGCTGAAGATAGTTCTTAATGACATTGGCTGTATGTTTGGGGCCGTTGCCTTGCGACATTATAAATTTAGAGCCAATCACATGCCTCCGTGATGGTGTTGCATGATGGATAATAATCTATCTGTATTTTTCAGCATTAAGGAGACCATTTACCCTTTGAGCACCTGGGGATTTCCCATTTTGAATTTTTGTTTTTGAATTCTTTGTTTTTTAATTATAATAACTGAGGATAAGGTGGACCTTATTCCTGACAGGTACTATATATATAATAGAAGTTCCCTGGGGCAGTACATGGGAAATGTCCATGAATGCAATGTGGGGTAAGGACAGATCTTCATCATCTTGTGTGATCTTCCATAGTCACTAAGGGTTCCTTGAAGCTACTTCCTGTCTGTAGCGAATCATCTATCTGTACTGCTCAAGTCTTCTCCCCAGAGAACACATCATGATCACCCCCTATTGTGGGTAACATATGATGCAGAAAGATTCGGCAATGACTTTAACCTCCAATTATGGTAAGAATTATAATAAGAAAATGTTGTTATGGGATTTTCCATTACATACACAATCACGGAGAAAACGTGGTCTAAAATGGCAGAAAAGTGCTCAAACCCCATATGCTGTTGTGCATATCAAACCGGGGGATCAGATCCTGCACATGTGGTCCGTTGCTAAGAGCAATCCCCAGCAAAAATGCATACAATGGAGGATCCCTGCAGCGGACCACATATACCACAAAAACATCCTACACAAGATAACCAATTGTGCGGATGTGACGAACTATATAATCAAACAAATCACTAATAAAGGTGCACTGCGACGGTAAATGCAATTGATAATATATGGCTAAACCCTCACGCTGATGTTAAAATGAGACTTTGCAGTGCACCTTTTTCCGTGATTTGTTTGATTTTCCATTACATGTTTAAAAAGTATAACCATCATTAACCTTGTATCTTAAACGTGCACAGTGCTTTTGAAATGCAGAAAACCTTTGATTTATTTTATTTGTGATGTTGTACAACATGAAAAAGCTGAAGAAAAGAAACTCATATTTAGTGTACACCCCGGCAATAAAGTCCTAATGCTATTTAATTAATAAAGTAATTTAATGCAGAGTACTCCACAACAATAGACTAATTAAATGTCATTTGTTAGGAGGTAATCCAGAGGAAATCCCCTGATAGGTTACTGATATTTGCATGTATGAGGCTGCTGCTGTTACCGACAGAACTGGCTCTTGATTTCCTAATGATTGTTACAATGTTTACATGGAATAATAAAACCAAATTAATAACTACTTTACAACATTAAATATGTAAAGGAAAACAGGCATTTTAAGCCAAATGAACTGTTCAATAAAAGTCATATTTGCTCAGTCAGACATGCTATTAAGCAGATATATTGGATAAATTTAATTTATTGCATCCATGGTGCGAATCCTTCATGATAAGGGTCCCAGGAGAAATGAAATGTTGATATGCAAGGCATGAATAAAACAAATTACTTTTATCTAATTTACTTTTCTTGAGTGCCCAGAACCTTTTCTCTTTCCTGCCAAGTCCAGCCTGGTAGGTTATAAATGTGAGGGACAAACCTTCTGTTTTTTATAGAACTACTATAGTTACATTTTAGGAGTGCTAAAATTACAATAATATCAGGACTGTAATAGTCTAAGGACGAGAAACAAAAATATAATAAACTTCAATCATAATTCTGTATTGTGATAGAAAAAAAATGTTTTGTATGACAACATAAGGCTAACATAAAAAAATAAGAAGTAATACAAGGTAATGCAACATACAGCTTTATGTTTTTCTTATCAGTTTACCACTTTCTGTAAGCCCAATGAAGCAGTCAAGGGAATAGCTCTGTGCCCTGCCAGTAAATGAACCAGCTCTCTCTGCCTCTATCATAGCAGAAAGCCCCAGCAATATCTAATATATTTAACTGATTATCCAAACCTTATAATGTCCCCTCTAAGGCCCGGGCCCCTCACGCAGGCTGTACTTACCTTGCTCCTCGGTTACCCACATTGCTTCTGATAACCGCACAGCCGCCACTGTATATCCCTGTCGCATGGATCAAAACATCCAGCGACAGGGGTGGGGATGAGTAGTGGGCAGCGAATACCAGGCAGCAACAGGGATGAGCCTCCCTAGCATCACAGGTGATGCTAGGAAGGCTTGTCCCCGTCGCAGCTTGCTATTGGCTACTCCCCCCATCAGGGGGATGCAGCAGCAGCTTTGAGGACATCAGAAGCGAAGTGGGTGCCGGAAAGAAAGGTAAGTACAACCTGTGTGAGGGACCCAGGCTTAAGAGGGGGCATTATAGGGTTTGGATAACCCCTTTAATTTACAGCTGAATTCTATTCAGCCAATCAGCCGCTAAAAACTGCCATAGGCTTAAAGGGGTTATCTCACTTCAGCAAATGGCATTTATCATGTACAGAAAGCTAATACAAGGCACTTACTAATGTATTGTGATTGTCCATATTGTCTCCTTTACTGGCTGGATTCATATTTCCATCACATTATACATTGCTCATTTCCAGGGATCATGGCCACCTTGCAATCTAGCAGCAATGGCCGTGCTTACACACTATAGTTAAAAACGCCAGCCTATATACACTCCTGCTGTTCCTTTTCCTATAGTGTGCAAGTAGGGCTACTGCTGCTGGATTGCAGTGGTCAAGAGGTTATAATGTGATGGAAAAATGAATCCAGCCAGCAAAGGAAGCAATATGGATAATAACAATACATTAGTAACTGCCTTGCAATAACTTTATCTACATGATAAATTCCAATGTCACTTTTGTGTTGTTTTTTTTTTGTTTTTTTTTAATTGCATCATAAACACAGGTGGACAGGTGGAGAATGTCTTTAGGTAATAATAAAAATAGTCCATGAGCAGGATAAGGTGAGGATATGGGTATGAAGCTATAGGCTTCAGTAAAAAAATGTACGAGTGCTACGCAATAGACAGATTCTGAGAACTAAGCTAGGTTATACACAAGTACTCAATGAAGAATGAAAGGACTATCTGGATTTTACATCAGAGCTGATGACCTCTTAATTCATAGTGGCCAATGAGGCCAGCTGTAAACAACAGAGCACAGCAAAGAAGGAGTTAATAAACACAATCGGCTGTAGGGTGGGGCCACTGTAGGGTGGTGCCACATTGGGGAAGTAGGAATAGCATGGCACTCAATAATGAAGACTTCAGGGTCAAATGATGTCTTATTTTTGCAACACAACAGGATTGCCATGTGGACATGGAGATGTGATGGATTTGTGAAGTGAGGTGAGGCACTGCAGTGACTACTGGGGAAAGGCACAACTATGGCATAACCAGGGGTGGATTGGCCATAGACCTTACAGGGAAATTTCCTGGCGGGCCGATGCCCAGGGGGAGTCTTGAGCCCTCCTCACTGCCGGCCAGTGGAAGTTTTTGGGGATGCATTTTTGCTCTGCTGGTAGTATTTTGTGATGGACTGTGGTATTTGGCTCTGTTGGGGTGGTATAATGTGCACAATATGGTATTTCTGGCCCTGCCTTCCATCAATTTGGACCCGACTACAAAACAGGGCTACTTTTAGTATTTTTTCCAGGGCCACTTTAAGTTCCCAGTCTGCCCCTCGACATAACACTATTAAGGTTACTGTTGAGGGACATTACACCATCTACTAAAATGAAAGAACAATTGCCAGGACTACTGGTTGTAACAATAAATATAGCATTGAAAATTTAGATAATTAGTAGAGATGAGCGAGTAGTGAAATATTCGAAAGTTCGAAATTCGATTCGAATAGACCGCGAAATTCGACTATTCGACCGAATATCGAATCCCATTAAAGTCTATGGGAAAAAAATGCTCGCCACTTGGAAATCTCAATTCGACCACTTGGAGGTCACCAAGTCCACCCTGGAACCTCAGAAAAGGATGCCAACACTGCTGGAATGCAACTGGGACAGCAGGGGAAGCATGTCTGGGTGCATATAACGCGCCCAAGTCGCACTATTACGCCACTATCACAGCCTCTCAACAATACACTCCAAAGACAATCTAATCTCTCTGTAAAGTGAGACCATACAAGGAAACCTTCTTTCCTCTACATTGCCATGGACCCCAAGCCAAACTAGACAAAAAAGAAGATGAAATTCTGCACCCCTTAAAATCACGTTGCCTATGACAACCACAGATGGCATAGGCAAGGGGGAAAGCAAATAGACCCCACCCCTAATTGTCATTGTGTGTGTGTGTGAAATGTGGTCAGACATGTCTTCTTTAAAATGTAAAAACAACTCAAACACATGCAGAAGCCTTAAAATGCCCAAATTGTTGGCGCTAGAGATATCAGTGACCCGACCTGGCCCAGTGTCATGTCTAGCAGGTAAAGCAGTGGGGATGTGGAGGGATGCGTAGGACCGCAAAAGGCAGGAAGAGGCCGTGGGCTGGCCAGAGGCTCATGGAAAATTTTGTGGAGGCCCAAGAGGTGAGACCTGTTAAAGATTTTGTGGAGGCCAAGAGGTGAGACCTCTTAAAGATTTTGTGGAGGCCCAAGAGGTGAGACCAAACAAGAGGTGAGACCTCTTAAAATTTGTGGAGGCCCAAAAGAGGTGAGACCTCTTAAAATTTTTGTGGCCCAAGAGGTGAGACCTCTTAAAGATTTTGTGGAGGCCCAAAGAGTGAGACCTCTTAAAGATTTTGTGGAGGCCCAAGAGGTGAGACCTCAAAGAGTTTGTGGAGCCCAAGAGACCTTTTGTGGAGGCCCAAGAGGTGAGACCTCTTAAAGATTATGTGGAGGCCCAAAGAGGTGAGACCTCTTAAAGATTTTGTGGAGGCCCAAGAGGTGAGACCTCTTAAAGATTTTGTGGAGGCCCAAGAGGTGAGACCTCTTAAAGATTTTGTGGAGGCCCAAGAGGTGAGACCTCTTAAAGATTTTGTGGAGGCCCAAGAGGTGAGACCTCTTAAAGATTTTGTGGAGGCCCAAGAGGTGAGACCTCTTAAAATTTTGTGGAGGCCCAAGAGTGAGACCTTAAAGATTTTGTGGAGGCCCAAGAGGTGAGACCTCTTAAAGATTTTGTGGAGGCCCAAGAGGTGAGACCTCTTAAAGATTTTGTGGAGGCCCAAGAGGTGAGACCTCTTTAAAGATTATGTGGAGGCCCAAGAGGTGAGACCTCTTAAAGATTTTGTGGAGCCCAAGAGTGAGACCTCTTAAAGAATTTTTGGAGGCCCAAGAGGTGAGACCTCTTAAAGATTTTGTGGAGGCCCAAGAGGTGAGACCTCTTAAAGATTTTGTGGAGGCCCAAGAGGTGAGACCTCTTAAAATTTTGTGGAGGCCCAAGAGGTGAGACCTCTTTAAAATTATGTGGAGGCCCAAGAGGTGAGACCTCTTAAAATTTTGTGGAGGCCCAAGAGGTGAGACCTCTTAAAGATTTTGTGGAGGCCCAAGAGGTGAGACCTCTTAAAATTTTGTGGAGGCCCAAGAGGTGAGACCTCTTAAAGATTTTGTGGAGGCCCAAGAGGTGAGACCTCTTAAAAATTTTGTGGAGGCCCAAGAGGTGAGACCTCTTAAAAATTATGTGGAGGCCCAAGAGGTGAGACCTCTTAAAGATTTTGTGGAGGCCCAAGAGGTGAGACCTCTTAAACCTGAGACCTCTTAAAATTTTGTGGAGGCCCAAGAGGTGAGACCTCTTAAAATTTTGTGGAGGCCCAAGAGGTGAGACCTCTTAAAATTTTGTGGAGGCCCAAGAGGTGAGACCTCTTAAGAGGTGACCTCTTAAAGATTTTGTGAGGCCCAAGAGGTGAGACCTCTTAAAATTATGTGGAGGCCCAAGAGGTGAGACCTGATTTTGTGGAGGCCCAAGAGGTGAGACCTCTTAAAATTATGTGGAGGCCCAAGAGGTGAGACCTCTTAAAATTTTGTGGAGGCCCAAAGAGTGAGACCTCTTAAAATTTTGTGGAGGCCCAAGAGGTGAGACCTCTTAAAAATTATGTGGAGCCCAAGAGGTGAGACCTCTTAAAAATTTTGTGGAGGCCCAAGAGGTGAG
>ONZH01023267.1:0-12488 GCA_900303285.1 Rhinella marina
GCTATTTGTTACATCATGCGTACGTCTTCTAAGAAATTGCGTACATTTTTTAAAAGAGTGTTCGTTATTAGTGCGCGAATGTTCACTAATAGCACATAACGTATATTTTGTACGCAAATACAACGAATATATTTGTCGAATATACGAATCTTAGGAAAAGTTCGGCGAATGTTCGGCGAATAAAATTTTGAATGATTCGCTCATCTCTAATCACATTACGTTTTCCCGGTCTTCTTTTCTCATTTTCTGGAAGTATTTGTAATGTATTGTTAGAAGGAAATAATTCTATGATGTCATATGAGAAAGATAGTTTATCTGGGCCAAAAACGTTGGTGCTTAAAGGGGTTTTCCAGGAGTTGACTACTGATGACCAGTCCTCAGGATAGGTCATCAGTATCTGGTGGGGGTCTGACACCCGGGACCCCCACCGATCAGCTGTTTGAGAAGGTATTGGCGTTCCTGTGAGGACTGCTACCTTCTTGAAGCTTACCAAGCACAGCGCCGTACATTGTATAGTGGCTGACTTGAATGGGGCTGAGCCACGCCTAGGCCACGTGACCGATGAATGTGAAGTCACTGGCCTAGGAAAAGCTAATAGAAGGCAGCGGTGCTCACAGGAGCGCTGGGGCCTTCTCAAACAGCTGATCGGCGGGGGTCCCGGGTGTCCCCACCGATCAGATACTGATGACCTATCCTGAGGGTAGGTCATCAGTAGCACAATCCTGGAAAACCCCTTTAACTACTTTTTCTTTCTTCTGTATTATTATTTTTTTTAAGTTTCACTTTGTTACTACGTTAGCATTTCACAGCATTAGATTAGACATACTGTATTTCATGGCACGGGCAGGCTCCACATTCCAGTACTAGGGCAGTGCCTGAGGGGTCCGCAACTCCATAGTCAGTAGCAAAATGTGAGGGCTGGGAAAAAAATGTTATGTGAAGAAGGCAGACATAGCAGAGCTGGAGAGGGTTCAGAGGAGGGCAACTAAAGTAATAACTGGAATGGGTGGACTACAGGACCCAGAAAGATTATCAAAATTAGGGACGACTGAGGGGAGATGTAATAACTATGTATAAATATATCAGGGGTCAGTACAGAGATCTCTCCCATCATCTATTTATCCCGAGGACTGTGACTGTGACGAGGGGACATCCTCTGCGTCTGGAGGAAAGAAGGTTTGTACACAAACATAGAAGAGGATTCTTTACGGTAAGAGCAGTGAGACTATGGAACTCTCTCCCTGAGGAGGTGGTGATGGTAAGTTCACTATAAGAGATCAGGAGGGGCCTGGATGTATTTCTGGAGGTAATAATAGTACAGGTTATAGTTACTAGAGAGGGGTCGTTGATCCAGGGAGTTATTCTGATGTCTGATTGGAGTCGGGAAGGAATTTTTTTTCCCCAAAAGTGAGGAAAATTGGCTTCTACCTCACGGGGTTTTTTTGCCTTCCTCTGGATCAACTTGCAGGAAAACAGGAGAACTGGATGGACGGAGGGCTTTTTTCGACCTTATAAACTATGTTACTGTGTTACTTATGTGATGCTCAGCTGAAATGATTTCCTCCCGTAGAGAGGAAGAGTCGAGGGTTCATTGGGGAGTTTCATACCCTGTGAAGAAGTCACCGGAGGTTACAAGGTGGAATAAACCAAGTGGGAAGCGGACCCTTTTTCCTGTGGATTTAGAGAATCTCATGGTTGGTTAATGTCGTCCAGTGAAGGGGCAGAGTCAACTTTTTAGCAACGCTATCAAAATGTCATCCACCATTTCTGTTCCATTGCTCCATGGTCACAATAATAGAAGAAAGAATGGCCGACAACACTGCGTCCTAGAGCACAATACCTTTATTGCATATAATTATACTGCATTCATAAGATTACATTGTAACAATGTACAGTAAGCCCTGACTACTAAACATAAAATGTAGGAGATGACACTACTGTATGGGGCAGTGCCAGAGGTTGTGTGCCTACAGGATCCAGCCCCGCATGAAACCCATACAACATATTGGCCCTATGCAGCCCATTGAACCCTGCAAGCTGAATTAGTTCATTAGTCAACATACGCAAGAAGTTGGGGTTATACTGAGATGAGGGTCACGGTTGCTCCTAAGCTCCCAAGGTTGGGAGATCCACAGGCCCGCCTGGGCTAAATGCACTGTGATCTTATCGACCACACAAATAAAATTCATCTAGGCCTTCAACCTGCGGTTCTCCAGCTGTCGGCAAAGTACCACTCCCAGCATGCATGTCGCTGTCAGATCATACTAGGAGTTATAGTTTCCCAAAGACTCAAGAGCCACAGGTTGGAGGCCACTAACATATAGGGTGGTATATGACCTCATTGATGGGTAGATCGTGCAGTATTATCTTCCTCATTATCTCCTAGACTTAATTGCATGATCTTTGGTTTTTGATGGGGGGGAGCCATTACTGGATGATTCACCATAAGTGGATGATCCACCTTGAGGAGATGATTCACCATAAGTGGATGATCCACCTTGAGGAGATGATTCACCATAAGTGGATGATCCACCTTGAGGAGATGATTCACCATAAGTGGATGATCCACCTTGACCGGATGATCCACCTTGAGGAAATGATCCACCTTGACCGTATGATCCACCAGTAGAGTAAATGGTGGCAAATGAACCCGAGGTGGAGCTGCTGTTAACATTAGTGGAAGAGCTGGAGCCAGATACTGGACCACTGGAGTTTACTGTAGTCGAGTTGCTGACGGGGCCAGTCATGGTACTGGAATAACTGGTGCCACTAGCTGAGTTACCAGTGGAGGAACCATTAGTGGTAGAGCTGACGATGGGGCCGGTCATAGTATTGGAGCCACTGGTGCCACTGGCTGAGTTACTAGTGGAGGAACCATTAGTGGTAGAGCTGACGATGGGGCCGGTCATAGTATTGGAGCCACTGGTGCCACTGGCTGAGTTACCAGTGGAGGAACCATTAGTGGTAGAGCTGACGATGGGGCCGGTCATAGTATTGGAGCCACTGGAGCCACTGGCTGAGTTACCAGTGGAGGAATTATTAGTGGCAGAGCTACCAGTGCCGGAATTAGTGGCAACACCAGAAATGACACCGGCATTACCAGTGCTACTACTTGTAGAATTTGCAGAGTTGCCGCCTGCAGTGGACTGAATATCAAAGTTGTTGCATAGCTCACTAGTGCAGCAGAATGAGAAGTTTTGGTCGTCACAGTTGGGAGTACAATCTTTGGAGACCTTCTGTAATCCATCTGGAAAACAAATCACAATTAGACATCCTATTCCAAAATTCTTGGAACATTTTTGTGACTTTTGTAAAATCGTGGCCAACTTAAAGTAGAACTCCTGCAGAAATGTTTATTCTCTGACCTGTTAGAAAGGTACATGATATAATCTGTAGTGAGTGCAATCTTTTTTTTTATCAGAGACTGTATTTATGAGTTATCCCCTCTCTTCTAATTGTAGCTGGGTCATGTGACCAACTCCCTGACCTTTAACTTTTAATAAGTACTAATAATATAGTGGAAAATCACCAAACAACATAAATTCTCCTGTACCAGGACAAGTAAGTTAAAAATCCAGATCATTTGAACCAAGGCTGGGTAAGAATATGGATGGGTCCTACCAGTAACCAAGTAAGTATGTTGGAAGTCACGTCTGGATCTACCAACTCACTACTAAGATGGGAAAGTAATCACCCCACCCCTTTGAAACGTGGTATCCCAGTAGGCCAATATTTGAGACTGAGACGGAACTGCTCAGAACAAACTGAATTCATACAACAGGCCAAAGAACTGAGAACCAGGTTCCAAAGACGGGGTTACCCGGACAAGATATTGCGTAAAGCATACCAAAGAGCGTTGAAACAAGGACGCACTGAACTGTTGTACTCAACCAACACATCAGATGAGAAATCTCCAGGCATCATTAGGCTGATAGGGACATATGATGCCTCGGCAGCTGAGGTCAGAGACATCATTGACCAACAGTGGGAAACCCTATTAATGGACCCAGACTTAACAGACGTACTGGGCCCTAGACCAGCTATCACATTTCGAAGGGGCAAAAAGTATCAGAGACCATGTGGTACATAGTCACTATGTACCACCAGAGAGACCACGTACATGGCTGGGAAAACCCGGTCAAGGCTGTTTTAGGTGTGGAAACTGTAGTTTTTGTGATTTTATGGACCCTGGCAAGTCCTTTAGAGGAAGAGAGTCTGATACGACTTTTCCCATTCGGGACTTCATTAATTGCCGCACCACGGGTATTGTATACCTTATCTCCTGTGAATGCGGCATGCAGTATGTGGGGAAAACACGGAGGGAGTTCCGTCGTCGCATAGGAGAACACCTGAGCGACATTCGAAAAAATAGAGATATCCCAGTAGCCCGACACGTCCATATGAATCATGAGGGGCGGGCTCGGGCGATTGGATTTAAAGGTATTGAACGCATCTTGAGACCATTTCGGGGCGGAGATTGGGACAAGAGGATCCTACAGCGGGAGTGCTGGTGGATCTTCAGATTGAATTCATCCGCCCCGGGTGGTCTCAATGAGCAACTTAATTTTGGCTGTTTCCTGTAAAAACTGAGTAGCTGTGATTGACTGAAAGTGTCAATAATACCGGTCTCTCATAGCAGCATGTGTTCTTTTGATCGTACATTACCACTACAGATTGATATTTAGAGCTCAAATAATACTATTCTTTAATATTGTCTGATAATGTACTGGTAAATAATGTATAGGTCTAACAGAAAATCCCTATAACATCTCTTCATCGATAGACCATTAGGATTTGTGATTAATTTGGCCAGTTTAAATATTACATTCAAGTCCACCTTGTTTGAAATAGGCATATAACTATATTGGTGCCTGACATACCACTATGTAATGAGGACACCATTGTGAGCTTTGAGCAAATGTCTCACTTGCCCTCACATAGTATGGGCACGACGGGAGCAAGCTATTTACATTTAGTGCTCCCTGCCGTGCCCTCTCCGGCTTCCCCGGCGTCTCTGCGCATGCGCCGACATCGCGATCACGTGACTTGTCACGTGACGCGCGAGCGTTGCGCAAGACACCGCGGGAAACCCAGGACTACCCGGTGTCTATTTAAACTGACACCCAGTTGAGCAGGTAAGACGCTACTCTAAACAAGAGAGAGTTACAGTAGACGCTAACTGCCTAGAAAGGGATTGATTAGCTACACGCTTTCATTCAGTTAGTAATCCTTTTGATACCTGATCCATCCAGAGGGATACCTGAACTCTGGAGGTGTTCTTTCCATTTAGCCCTGTGTCCCCTGATGAGTCTTGGGCTGTGAACGAAACGCGTTGGGACACGCGAATCTTACTTTATCTTTGATATATTTTGTAGGGCACCACTTTAGGTAGCTCACTTGCAACTAGATCTTTAGGGCGGATAGAGGTCTTTAGGAGCAGGGTCGTCCAGGGCCTGTATTTAGGGACAGGTTCCGGACGGGGCCGCCCCTTTCGGGGCGATGACTCCGTATTAGGAGGTCATCAGGGAAACAATAGCCCCTATAGGGCGGTTCAGGGCCAGATTCAGGGCCCGCCCGCTTCACTTTGAACCTGCTACAAGAACCCACTACTGGATATAAAGTACATAACGGATGACATTACGATTGATCCAGAATCCAGCATCGGGGAATCCATCCAGACGTGACTTCCAACATACTTACTTGGTTACTGGTAGGACCCATCCATATTCTTACCCAGCCTTGGTTCAAATGATCTGGATTTTTAACTTACTTGTCCTGGTACAGGAGAATTTATGTTGTTTGGTGATTTTCCACTATATTATTAGTACTTATTAAAAGTAAATTTTAGAATTACTACTGCCATTATTGAGATATTTTCTAGCTTCATTGCGGTAGGGGCAGGGGCATTGTCACAGTGTATACCCCTGCAAGGGCCAATTTGTTTCCAACTCCCTGACCTCCAACTGACCCAGGACAGGAAGCCAGTTACTTCTCTATTCATTCCTATGAGACTGAGAGTGAGGCTCCCATAGGAATGCATAGAGAATTAGACTTCCTGTCCACACATAAGATGCTGTGTTATCTGGTGAGTCTGATTGCTGGTCACATGACACAGATGAGAAACATCAGGGAGATATAACTCACAAATACAGACACTGGTAAGAAAATGACATTCACTACAGATTACATCATGTACATTTCTAGCAGGACGTGGAATAAATTTTTTTGCAGGAGTTCTTTAATATATTCATATGTCTATGACTATGTCTATATGACTATGGGTGACTGAATGGTCAGGTTATCATGAATGAGCCTTTGGACCACCTGAGCCTTTACCTAAAGCCCTCAATGCGACTGGTCACCACCCTTGGCTGACAACCATTTGGGACACTATTTTGCAGCCCCAAGAAGGTTTGTCTGTTTGGCTGGAAGATCTGTCCAAGATAGGATTGGTTGGTGTCCACCAAGCTGATGGTTCCAATCTAGAACCATAAAAATAATCGCCCAGTAGGGCGCCATCTGTCTCTAATTCAGATTCAATGGACACCTGTGAAACCTTCACAGAGGTCATTCCTCTAGAGATGAGGAGTCTACAGTGTGGGCCTCCACGGGTCAAACTCAAAAATGGATCCCGACCACAACTCATATAGGAATTAATCCTGAACTGACGACTAGAAATGTTACATGTGTAGACAAATGCCCTTCTTCTCTCACTGCTGCACGGGTCACGGTGATCTTGCACGCTGATAACTCCGGCGGGCACTGTTTTACCTCGTTGCAACCTCCAGGTTGACTTTGGTCCTGGCAAAAATAGCATTGCAAGGACTGAGCTGTAGAAAGAGAGAAGAGACTGTATATTAAGAAGGACAGGGTGTGTAGATATCTACAAACGTGGACCCATCAACCTGTCCACATCTTTGAGAAGGACAAGTACTAAGCGCCACTGTAGTGATGATTGGTGCCACAAATCTGGAGTATGACCCGTCCTGTCCTTGAAAATGATGCTGTCAGTTGATTTTCTGGGAGAACTGGAAGTGCACTAAGATATTTTTCAAAAAGTTGGATTATCACAAAGGGCAAAAGGGGAGGATCGGTGCCTTTTATGCCCTGCATTATGGTATACACTCCCTAACATCCTCATTGTATGCAGATTCCTGGGCGTGAGTTGATTTTGACATAGTGAGTGATAATTGGCAACATCAGACAACTTTAATGTGCATGTGGTTAAAGTCGTATGATGGCGGTTCCACCGCAGAACGTTGGCAGCACATTTCTACATTGTGTGTCGTGCCCTCTGCTCATCCAGGTTGCTCTAATTTTTATAGACATCAAGGATCTCAGGTTCTTCCAGGTGAGATATAGAGACACCGGCTCAGGTAAGGACGCAGCCGAGCCAAGAGGAAGGTGAACTGTGAGCGATCAGTGTGGTCATGGAGAGGTGAATGTAGCGTATCTCGTACTGATCTCACGTTACATCATGTGTAATACTCCAGTCACACCCTGAGCTGCACTCACAATTCTGCAGGTCCTCACATCTCACTTCTGCCCCCTGCTGGTTCAGAAGATGTAAAGCTATCGTGCTGCTTTGTGAGAGGTGTGCAGTCTCAGGCGACTGAAGTATAAGCAATTATGTAATCATGTTTCTGGATGTGACTGGAGTATAGGGCAACAAGTTACAGCAGAATTGTGAATGCAGCTCTGGATGTGACTGGAGTATAGGGCAACAAGTTACATCAGAATTGTGAATGCAGCTCTGGATGTGACTGGAGTATAGGGCAACAAGTTACAGCAGAATTGTGAATTCAGCTCTGGATGTGACTGGAGTATAGGGCAACAAGTTACAGCAGAATTGTGAATGCAGCTCTGGATGTGACTGGAGTATAGGGCAACAAGTTACAGCAGAATTGTGAATGCAGCTCTGGATGTGACTGGAGTATAG
The DNA here is from genome assembly GCA_900303285.1 of Rhinella marina. Classification (NCBI taxonomy): domain Eukaryota; kingdom Metazoa; phylum Chordata; class Amphibia; order Anura; family Bufonidae; genus Rhinella; species Rhinella marina. Next base: position 7,940 of record ONZH01023267.1, read on the forward strand.
GGCAACAAGTTACAGCAGAATTGTGAATGCAGCTCTGGATGTGACTGGATTACAAGACAAAATAACAGCATAAGGCTGTTATAAGGCTGGAGTATAAGGCTGGATATAACAGCAGAATTGTAAATGCAGCTCTTGCTGTGACTAGAATGTTGTAAATGCAGCTCTTGTTGTGACTGGGGTATAAGACATGACGTAACAGCAGCAGAATTGTAAATTTAGCTCTTGCTGTGACTAGAGTGTTGTAAATGTAGCTCTGGATGTGACTGGAGTATAAGACATGATGCAACCCAAGAGCAGCGCAAGATCAGATGATGTATAACTAATGAACATCATATGTACATATAATATTTCTGCTTTCTAAAAACAGCACCACCCCTGTCCACAGGATGTGTGTAGTATTGCAATTCAATCTTCTTTACTTCTACGGAACTGAGCTGCAGTACCGGACACATCCTATAGACAGGTGTGGCGCTGTTTCTTGAAGAGAGCAGAGAGCAGCCATGCTTTTGTAATCCTGGCCAAACCCTCTGATCTAATTACAGTGCTGCTTCACGTAGTCGGGGTAGGGTCAGGATCACACCGGAAGCCGCCCATATGGCACATGTAAAGACGCAGACTGCACGTTCCCATACATGTGATTTGGGAAATGGGAAAGAGTGATCACAGTGATTCCCTGGGGGGCACGAGGCAAAAACTGAAACGGAGCCCCAACCCCCCAATGCAGGTTTCTTAACTTAACCCCTTCCCTCCAGCCCTACTCTATACTTGGAAAACATTCCATATAGAGATACAAAATATAGCGCCACATACTGTGCCCCCTGTGCTTCCCAATACTATGCTGCAGAAACAGATAATCCCCCTTCCGATGCCCCCCTCTTGTCCCAACCTGGTGCTGCCTGAGGCAACCGCCTCACCTCGCCTCATTGGTGGTGCAGCCCCTGGCTACAATGTAACATTATGTATCAGTCCAGAGGGCCTCAAGCCCTCCTTCTGTTCAATCCATGCAGTGCACCATTGTAGTTGCGTTACCGCTGCGTCTCCTGCCTCCACGCTCCCGGCCCAGCACAACATCCCGCCCCGGCTCGCTTCTGATTTACAGATTTAATTTAGCAAATAATTGAAACCTTAGAAGTTTTATAATTAAGATCAACACATTCTTAACCCCTCCTCGCCCACAGGGGATCTCCTGACACGAATAGTAACACCGCCACCAAATCAAAGACACCACGTTACACAACCGTCCAATTACTCTTCCCACCTCTGAGATTGTGCAATGCGCCCTGCGCTTTACTACATCAGACCGAGGCGTGATACAACTAACTCTTTCTGTGCTGGTATTACTCCTTAACCATGCGTGTACCATGCCATTGCCATTATAGCTCCAGCACAGGGTGTCACCCAGTAATTCAGAGCCCTCCTTTAGTTCTCGCCCTGGTGGTGTTGGTCTGTTTATTGGAATGGCCGCATGTAATGCTACACTTCACCTGTAGTGGCCGCTGCAGGGCACATGGCGACTTCCCATAGGAGAACCAGTAGGGGGTCTCAGGGGCTGCACATGCACACAACTGTATGTATTTAGCGGTACACAAAAAACGGATCCGCGAAAAATATGGATGACGTCCGTGTGCATTCCGTATTTTGCGGAACGGAACAGCTGGCCCCTAATAGAACGGTTCTATCCTTGTCCATAATACGGACAATAATAGGACATGTTCAATTTTTTTTTTTTGGAACGGACATGTAGACATACGGAAACGGAATGCACATGGAATACCTTCCGTTTTTTTGCGGACCCATTGAAATAAATGGTTCTGCATACGGTCCGCAAAAAAAAAAAAACGGACACAGAAAGAAAATACGTACGTGTGCATGAGCCCTAACTGACAATAAATGGTCATTTTTTTTTTATTTTTTGCTATTTTTGAAGCGACCAATAAAATCTTATCTAATCCTCTTGATAGCTCCATAATGCATGAATGACTACTCCCATCATCTGTACTGCACGGACATTAAATCCACCATTGACCCTGTAATAGAGACTGATATCACACCCACAGCTGCACTTCCTGCCACCATTGTACCCGCCGGATGTCAGTTATACAGTCAGAGCTCGGGTGTTCAGTGTCTGTCTGTTTACATGAGGCAAGTAGCAGAATTATGAATGCAGCTCTGGAGGTGAATGGAGCATAATGCAAGCAGTTTTGTCAATGATGTGTTATAAAGCTCTTACCCAGGTCCAGGCAGAGGGCAGACACCAGCAGACGGATGATAAATCCCTTCATCTTGATGCCTCTGGAAGGAGTGAATACAAGGAGCAGTCGGAGGTTCCCGTTTATATATAGTCCTCTGCCGCCTTATTAACATCAATGTACCAAAAACTGATATTTATCTGGTTTCAGGTCGTAATTATCGATATCTGAGGCGTGCCACCTAATTATCTCATTTATATGATACTATTATATATATATACTATTGTCTGATGAAGAGATGCGGTGTTATCATACAGGACACGCCCCGCACGGTCACTGACCAGACCCATGGCCCTGGGAACGGGCGGCTCACACCTTTTTATGATGCTATGTTTATATCTCGATTCTTCTTTCCTTTCTATTATTAGTTTTTATATTACAGTTTCCTCCCGAGTTGCAAAAACCTGGTGAAGATAATTGGCATCACTTAAATTTGGTCCTCAGCTCGGGCCGGAGATCAGGATGGGACATGTGGGATGACTCAGGCCATGTACTGGAGGTAAACCATGTGAGCATCAGAACAGGACCATGGAGTAATAGAAGGCCTGGTCTGATGAATCACGTTACGTCATGTGAGCATCAGGGTGCATGTGTGTCACTTACCTAGGGTGGAGATAGCACCAGGTGCTCTATGGAAAGAAGACGGCCTAGTCTGATGAATCATATTAGGTCATGTGAGAGTCAGGGTGCATGTCTGTAACTTACTTAGGATGGAGATACCACCAGTGTATACTTACCTGGGGAAGAGATGGCACAGGTGCACTATGGGGAGATGGTGGCTGGTCTGATGAATCATGTTACAGCATGTGGGTGTCAGAGTGCATGTGTGTAACTTACCTAGGATGGAGATACCACCGGTGCATCACTTACCTGGGGAAGAGATGGCACCAGGTGCACTATGGGGAGATGGTGGCCTGGTCTGATGAATCACGTTACATCATGTGAATGGCTGGGTGCGTGTGCAACACTTACCTGGGGAAGAGATGGCGCCAGGTGCACTATGGAAAGAAGGCAGCCTGGTCTGAGGAATCATGTTACTTCATGTGGATGGCCGTGTGTGTGTGTGCATTACTTACCTGAGGAGGAGATGTCACCAGGTGCTCTAGGGAAAGAAGATGGCCTGGTCTGATGAATCACGTTATATCACATGGACGGTCAGGTGTGTGTATGTCAATTATTGGGGAGAGATGGCACCAGGTGCACTATGGGGAGAAGGCAGCATGGTCTGAGGAATCACGTTACATCATGTGAATGGCCGGGTGCCTGTGCAACACTTACCTGGGGAAGAGATGGCATTAGGTGCTATATGTGCTGTGTCCCACTTGTGTGAAAGTGGACACTTCAAACTGTTTGTCTATGCCATGTCATTTATATAATGTTTGTACCTAGATGCTGCAAGAACCATTAACAGGCTGGTAGCTGCAATCTTCAATTTACACCACTAGGTGGTGCTGCAACACCATATAAATAGTCATGCAACAGGCTAGACCCAGTTTAGTCCTGAGTGGAGAGAGTTTGTCCATGATGTAGCTGTCCTGTCAGCCCTTGGCTCTGGCCAAGCCTAGGGATTTGAGGCCTTACAACTTTATAAGTACCAAAATTGGGCCAGTGCAGCAGGGATATAGAGCGAGTCTAGTGGAGGTAACAACTGTATTTTGGTTTATGGACTCCACAAGCACCAGTGATCAGGAGGAGCTCAAAGGCGCCTGAACACAACCTGACGACTAAGCCAAAAGTTGTTTACCCGCACCTACCCTCCGGGACTGTGACCAAGTTTTTCAAGGCCCAATTGCAAAGAATGGAGCAGAGATTGAGCCTGCTGCAGGAGACCGCTGTGGTTTGAAACTAAATAAGGAATTAATCTAACTATATATTATATCCACTGCATGGTTACTGAAGTGTGGTTGTCTGAAGAAGAGTCAGACAAGTGTAGAAAGAATACTCCATTACTAGCTGAAGAAAGAAAAAAAAAAATAAATATATATATATATACATATACACACTGACTGCCCGGCCTGTTAAGGAATCTTGCAGCCTCTATTTATTATAAGAGAAGCACTTTGGACTATTGATGATATTTCCTCAAGGCAACTTACTAAGTAAAGTTCTACCGTTTTTGCAAGCAACAGTCTCCTATCTTTTACTGTTCACCTATTTTCACCACAGGTGCTGCATCACAAAATTATCTGGACCCTGCCGACCGACACCAATCTCCACCTCAAGGGTAACCTCACACCACACCGCAGAGCCTGGAACAGAGAGTGCCCCGAAGGAGTTGATGTCACCTTCCACTCCCCTGC
>ONZH01023268.1:0-23367 GCA_900303285.1 Rhinella marina
AGTAGTTATATTCTTATACATAGGAGCAGTATTATAGTAGTTATATTCTTGTACATAGGAGCAGTATATAATAGTATTATAATTATATTTTCATAGGAGCAGTATTATAGTAGTTATATTCTTGTACATAGGAGCATATTATAGTAGTTATATTCTTATAGTAGTTATTATTCTTGTACATAGGAGCCAAGTATTATAGAGTTATATTCTTGTACATAGGAGCAGTTATTATAGTAGTTATATTTCTTGTACATAGGAGCAGTATTATAGTAGTATATTCTGTAACATAGGTTTATAGTAGTTATATTCTTGTACATAGGAGCAGTATTATAGTAGTTATATTCTTGTACATAGGAGCAGTATTATAGTAGTTAATATATTCTTTACATAGGAGCAGTATTATAGTAGTTATATTCTTGTACATAGGAGCAGTATTATAGTAGTTATATTCTTGTACATAGGAGCAGTATTATAGTAGTTATATTATTATATAGTATATTCATACATAGGAGCAGTATTATAGTAGTTATATTCTTGTACATAGGAGCAGTATTATAGTAGTTATATTCTTGTACATAGGAGCAGTATTATAGTAGTTATATTCTTGTACATAGGGGCAGTATTATAGTAGTTATATTCTTGTACATAGGGGGCAGTATTATAGTAGTTATATTCTTGTACGTAGGAGCAGTATTATAGTAGTTATATTCTTGTACATAGGAGTCAGTAATTATAAGTAGTTATATTCTAATACATAGGAAGCAGTATTATAGTTATATTCCTGTACATAGGAGTCAGTATTATAGTAGTTATAATTCTTGTACATAGGAGCAGTATTATAGTAGTTATATTCTTGTACATAGGAGCAGTATTATAGTAGTTATATTGTACATAGGAGGCAGTATTATAGTAGTTATATCTTGTACATAGGAGCAGTATTATAGTAGTTATATTCTTGGTACATAGGAGCAGTATTATAGTAGTTATATTTGTGTACATAGGAGGCAGTATTATAGTAGTTATATTCTTGTACATAGGAGCAGTATTATAGTAGTTATATCTTGTACATAGGAGCAGTATTATAGTAGTTATATTCTTGTACATAGGAGCAGTATTATAGTAGTTATATTCTTGTACATAGGAGCAGGTATTATAGTAGTTATGATCTTGTACATGTATTATAGTAGTTATAGTTAGTATATCTTGTACATAGGAGCAGTATTATTATTATAGTAGTTTATATTCTTTACATAGGAGCAGTATTATAGTAGTTATATTCTTTGTATAGGAGCAGTATTATAGTAGTTATATTCTTGTACATAGGAGCAGTATTTATAGTAATATTCTTGTACATAGGAGCCAGTATTATAGTAGTTATATTCTTGTACATAGGAGCAGTATTTATAGTAGTTATATTCTGTTACATAGGAGCAAGTATTAGTTATAGTGTTATCTTGTACATAGGAGCAGTATTATAGTAGTTATATTCTTGTACATAGGAGCAGTATTATAGTAGTTATATTCTTGTAGGAGCAGTATTATAGTAGTTATATTCTTGTACATAGTATTATAGTAGTTTATGATCTTGTACTTTAGAAAAGGATAAGTTCAGAAATACATTTTCAGCGTTACAAAGGGGCAAAGAAATTCCTCCTGTAAATGAATGTGGTAATCATCCAGTGTTCCCAGTGCTCCATCCTCACTTATAATTTACATGTTTCAGCGTTAGTGCTTATTGTAAAAGTGCTGAGACACGTTGAGGGATGTCAGATGTTTAGATGTTGCCGTTAATTCTGCAGGTGTCCCTATTAAACTATTCATGAGATGTCACAGCTAATTACTTGCTACTTCACTGTTGCTAGGGGTATTTTTATCATGCAGAATAGCTTTTACCGTATTTACCAACACTGAAGACGCGGCTCCGAAGGATGCAGGAGTTACTCATTGATCTTGTACTTTATCATAGAAAATAATGCTATGGGGATGGGGGGTGTTTTGCGGCCATGCTGCGTTTAAGAACCACACGGCCAATTAGCCCACAGCTGCCTTTCATTTAATAATGAAGACAGCATTGTATAGTACTTCATTGTTAATAGCCGTGTGGCACCTTTATGAACCTTTAAACAGGGGCTGTTGTGGTTTGGCTGGTTAGGTGGGGGGACAATATGCATATTACTGCTGTTCTAGACGGCAATCTCTTGCAGGTTGTTTGACAGTAAACGAAGAATATTAATCAGCTATTGCATACCCACTTCTCCAACTCCAGCGCTCTCCTGCCCTAAAGGTGGGAGCCCCTCTTCTGCCATCTGCTTTTCCTCCTTTTCCACATCATCTAATATTGATGAAAATATGTCAGGAACATCCAGCTTCTTCTCTATGCAGGGTGGATGGTATTGGTTGGCACGCTGGCACAATTAAATATCTTAGTTTACAGCTGATGTAGGAATAAGTTAATTTAGGAATAAATAAATAAAACTGATACAGAATAAGTCTCCCTGCACTCTCCATGCACTCTCCCTGTAGTTTCCCTGCACTCTCCTTGCAATCTCCCTGTAGTCTCTCTGTATTCTCCCTATAGTCTCTCTGCACTCACCCTCTTCAATATTCTTCCATTAATTGTATTCAGGAACACTGTTCCTAGCACTTGCCACATCTCTCCCTATGCTCATTTCATAGGACAATGGTGGAGACTGTGCTGGATGAGGGTTTTATAGGGCTGTGACATCACAGGGGGTGGCTGGATCTGCAGATTGGGTGGCTGCATGGCATTATGGGTGAACTCCTGCCCCCAGGCTTCTTACTTCCACTTTGTAACATATGCAGCCACCATTTTAGGAAAAACTGATTTGTTATCACAAAGCGCAAGGAAATTCAGATTTTTCGCGTATCAAAGTTTTCCTAAACTTTGGACCAAATTCAGCTTTGAATGCTTCACTCAGCAGTAGGTGTACTTTATGTCCACTGATGCTCAACTCATTTGCAGGTGCTAAATGAGAACTTTTAGGAAAAAGCTGGTCACCCCAACCTGGCTTACCCTCTTTCAGGGTGGCAGTTTGTAAGATGGAGAAGGACCAATCCCACCCACCAATTGTTTGCTTGGATGGCGCAGAACTAAAGTCATGAGAAACAGGCTCAGGGCAGAAAGGTCAGGGTCAGGGCAGAAAGCTAGAGTCGTTTGTCTGGACACGTGCCCAACTTTTCGCACCAGGCACTTTAGTAGGAAGAGAGACTTCATCTCCTCCTGTACTCTGCATCAACTTGTTGGTTGTCTCTACAGCCGTCTCATCTGCAGCTCATCTTCTGCAGTTCTCTTATCTGCAGGTCATCTTCTGCAGTCATTTTATTTGTGGGTTATCTCCTGCAGGAGGGAGACTTCGAACCTCCTGCATACACAGCTCACCAGCTGCCCCTCATGGTCTCAGCCTTCCCATTTACTGCATCCCCCACCTTCATCCAGCCTCCACACACTCTTTGTTGGGCTGGCTCTGGTGCACATGTCTTCCTTCTCAGCTGCAGTGACCAGCTAGCCAGGGATGTGTGGCTTTTTCTACTTGGTCCTTCATCTATGGCATACCCCAGAGGGAGAATATCTGCTGTACTTGGTGCTCCTGTGCCACTTTCTGAAGAGCACATTTAAGGGGGAGGCTTCCTCTCCATCCATTCTTTGTCTTGCCTGCTGTCCTGCTGCAGCAGACCCTTCTTACTCTCCCTCCCACCCCCAGCAAGGGAGTGCTACCTAGCCATGTGGGCTCACCATAAACCTCTGAAGGTGGCATGTTTATTGATCCTTCTTGACTTGCTGACCAGCATCACCTCTTGTCATCCAAGGGCGCTGGCATCTTCCTCCCCAGAGGAGCAGCAGTGCTCTCAGCAAAAAGGGCTGTGTATAGGATCAGTGACATCACCCATCTCTTCAGGGGCAAAGCTTCATCAAGGTGGACCTTGACTTCCATCTTTTTCCCACTCAGGGAAAGTCCGTCTTCTGGTGTTCATGAAGTGAGGGGGAGTAATCCACTGGATCTTACATATTTAATATTAACCCTTCCACTGCCCTGGACCTCCAGGGGTACTGACATTAATCTTTTTTAAGTACTGCTCTAGAATACAAAGAATACTGATAATTACTTTTTTCTGTGTCCCATACCACCAGGGAATCTGAAAGTACCCCCTTCTCTGTCCTAGACTACTAGGGATACCAACATTAACCTTTCACTGTTCTAGACTACCATGGTTACAGATAATTACCCTCTTCTCTGTCTTAAACCACCAGGTAACCTTTAAGAAACCCCTTCTATGTCCTAGATTACCAGTGATACAGAAATTTACCTTTCACTGTTCTAGACTACCATGGTTACAGATAATTACCCTCTTCTCTGTCTTAAACCACCAGGTAACCTTTAAGAAACCCCTTCTATGTCCTACATTACCAGTGATACAGAAATTTACCTTTTACTGTTCTAGACTACCATGGTTACAGATAATTACCCTCTTCTCTGTCTTAAACCACCAGGTAACCTTTAAGAAACCCCTTCTATGTCCTAGATTACCAGTGATACAGAAATTTACCTTTCACTGTTCTAGACTACCATGGTTACAGATAATTACCCTCTTCTTTGTCTTAAACCACCAAGGAACCTTGAAAAAACTCTTTCTGTGTCCTAGACCACCAGGGACACAGACATTAACTCCTTCACTTGTTGTGACCTATCTAAATTTAGACTGTAGAAAAGAAGACAGCAAAATCCCATCGTCTTACATCCAGAGGCAGAAATATTCTTCCAAAAATACAGCTATTTTCCGTTCATCTTCTTGGCAGCTCGTCACATTCGCTCCGTCAGCTGCAGTAAGATTACATTTTGTATGTCTTTACTCCTTTAGCTATTTCTGCAATTACAGCTCTTGTCCCTCTTGCCACTCACTGACGTCATTTTTCAAGAGTTCAGCCGATCAAGTAGAAGCCGATTGACCTGCAACATCAACATCTAATTTGTGAGCGCAGAATTTAGGCTTGTGTACGCGGTGAGTCAGATTGCGGCTTATGTTTAAACGTTATACTGGTAGCAGTACGTTATTATTTGTCAACCGCTTCAGAAAACTGTGCACAGCAGATGGAGAGTTTTTAATGTTTTTAAAATTTTATTTAGAATTTTTGTTGCTATTCCTGTGCATTAGAAGAACAAAGCTTCAAAACTGAGAAAAATATGCTCAAGGTCAAACAGAAGTAAGACTTTAAAGGACTGAGACATAACCAGGAGCAGGAGGCGGACAGACAGGGTCATCTGTCGCCGAGACCGTGAATGCCGAACAGTGTGTTGTCTCCCGGGTGCTCGGGTTCGGCATATTGCGGATTGGATTGACAGATTGCTGGGTGGGGCTGGGGAAGACCCGGCGGTCATGGTACATGTTGGCACCAATGACAAAGTCAGGGGGAGATGGAAGGTCCTTAAAAATGATTTTAGGGAACTAGGTGAGAAGCTAAAGTCCAGGACCTCCAAGGTAGTGTTTTCAGAAATACTACCAGTGCCACGAGCGTCACTAGAGAGACAACGGGAGATTAGGGAGTTAAATAAGTGGCTCAGAGGCTGGTGCAGGAAGGAAGGGTTTGGGTTCATGGAGAACTGGGCCGACTTCTCTGTCGGCTACAGACTCTACAGTAGGGACGGGCTGCACCTTAATGGGGAGGGTGCAACTGCCTGGGGGAAAAAATGGTTAGACGGCTGGAGAGAGCTTTTAAACTAGGATCTGGGGGGAGGGTGGGGGGTAATACTAATAAGGGGGTAGATAGTGTAGGTAGAGAGTGGGTCATAGGAAGGAAAAGTGGGGGGTTAGTGGGGGCTGGGGTTAGTAAGGAATGTAGGGAGAAGACTGTGCAAAACAACAACCAAAGTAACCCAAGAAGCCCGGATATTCATTTCATAAGTAATAGTAAATTGACAAACGGGGTAAAAAATATACAAAGACTTCTTAAGTGTATGTACACTAATGCCAGAAGCCTAACTAATAAAATTGGCAAACTGGAATTAGTGATGTGTGAGGAGGACTGTGACATAGTGGGAATAACTGAGACATGGCTGGATGATAGCTATGACTGGGCAATTAATGTACAGGGTTACAATCTTTTTAGAAAGGATCGTCAAAACCGGCGAGGGGGAGGGGTCTGCCTTTATATAAAGTCCTGTCTAAAGCCCACACTGCGGGAAGATATAAGTGAGGGACATGAAGATGTGGAGTCACTGTGGGTAGAAATAAATGGAGCCAAAAACAATAATAAAATACTAATAGGAGTTTATTATAAACCACCTAATATATCAGAGGCCACAGAAAATCAATTTCTAATGAAATAGACGAAGCGGCAAATCAGAATGAGGTCGTTATTATGGGGGACTTCAACTACCCAGATATAGACTGGGAAACTGAAACCTGTATATCTCATAAAGGAAACAGGTTCTTGGCAATAACCAAAGACAATTACCTTTCCCAACTGGTTCAGGACCCGACTAGAGGGACGGCCATACTGGACTTAGTATTAACCAATAGACCTGACAGAACAACAGATGTGCAGGTTGGGGGACACCTGGGTAACAGTGACCATAAAATAATAACCTTTAAATTGTCATTAAAAAAAGCATTTCTTCAGGGAGGAACAAAAATACCAAACTTCAAAAATGCAAAATTTAGCCATCTAAGAGAGGCCATAGGTCTAACTAACTGGGACAAAATCCTCAAAAATAAAAATACAGCCACAAAATGGGATATTTTTAAAAGCATCCTAATATCTAATTGTGAGAGGTACATACCGTATAGGAATAAAATGATAAGAAACAAGAAAAAACCAATGTGGATAAATAGAACTGTAAAAAAAGCAATAAATTACAAAAAGAAAGCATTTAAATCACTAAAACAGGAGGGGAGCAAGGAAGCATTGAAAAACTATAAGGAAAAAAATAGAATTTGTAAAAGACAAATAAAAGCAGCTAAACTAGAGACTGAAAGACTAATTGCTAAAGAGAGTAAAACTAACCCTAAAATGTTCTTCAATTATATAAATACTAAAAAGTATAAATCTGAAGGTGTCGGCCCCTTACAGAGTAGTGAGGGGGGAGTAGCAGAGAGCGATGAGGAGAAAGCAAAACTCTTAAATATTTTTTTCTCCACTGTATTCACTGAGGAAAATAAACTGTCAGATGAAATGCAGAATATAAAAGTGAATTCCCCTTTAAAAGTGTCCTGTCTGACCCAGGAAGAAGTACTGGGGCGTCTTAAAAAGATTAAAATAGACAAATCGCCAGGACCGGATGCATACACCCACGTATCCTAAGAGAATTAAGTAATGTCATTGCCAGACCCTTATACTTGATATTTAAGGACTCTATACTGACGGGGAGTGTTCCACAGGATTGGCGCATAGCAAATGTGGTGCCAATATTCAAAAAGGGTCCAAAAACAGAGCCCGGGAACTATAGGCCGGTAAGTTTAACATCTGTAGTGGGTAAACTGTTTGAAGGTTTTCTAAGAGATGCTATCTTGGAGTACCTCAATGAAAATAAGCAAATAACTCCATATCAGCATGGCTTCATGAGGGATCGGTCGTGTCAAACCAATTTAATCAGTTTCTATGAGGAGGTAAGTTCTAGACTTGACCGCGGGGAATCAATGGATATCGTATATCTGGACTTCTCCAAAGCATTTGACACGGTACCACATAAAAGGTTAGTATATAAAATGAGAATGCTTGGCCTGGGAGAAAATGTCTGTATGTGGGTAAGTAACTGGCTCAGTGATAGAAAACAGAGGGTGGTTATTAATGGTACATACTCAGATTGGGTCACTGTAACTAGTGGGATACCACAGGGGTCAGTATTGGGCCCTATTCTCTTCAATATATTTATTAATGACCTTGTAGAAGGCTTGCACAGTAAAATATCAATTTTTGCAGATGACACTAAACTGTGTAAAGTAATTAACACAGCGGAGGACAGTACACTGCTACAGATGGATCTGGATAGACTGGAGGCTTGGGCAGAGAAGTGGCAGATGAGGTTTAACACTGACAAATGTAAGGTTATGCATATGGGAAGGAATAATGCAAGTCACCAGTACATACTAAATGGTAAAACATTGGGTAACTCTGACATGGAAAAGGACCTAGGAATTTTAGTGAACAGCAAACTAAGCTGCAGAAACCAGTGTCAGACAGCTGCTGCCAAGGCCAATAAGATAATGGGTTGCATCAAAAGGGGCATAGATGCCCGTGATGAGAACATAGTCCTGCCACTTTACAAATCACTAGTCAGACCACACATGGAGTACTGTGTACAGTTCTGGGCTCCTGTGAACAAGGCAGACAGAGCAGAGCTGGAGAGGGTTCAGAGGAGGGCAACTAAAGTCATAGCTGGAATGGGTGGACTACAGTACCCAGAAAGATTATCAAAAATTAGGGTTATTCACTTTAGAAAAAAGACGACTGAGGGGAGATCTAATAACTATGTATAAATATATCAGGGGTCAGTACAGAGATCTCTCCCACGATCTATTTATCCCCAGGACTGTGACCATGACGAGGGGACATCCTCTGCGCCTGGAGGAAAGAAGGTTTGTTCACAAAAATAGAAGAGGATTCTTTACGGTAAGAGCAGTGAGACTATGGAACTCTCTGCCCGAGGAGGTGGTGATGGTAAGTTCAGTAAAAGAGTTCAAGAGAGGCCTGGATGTATTTCTGGAGGGTAATAATATTACAGGTTATAGTTACTAGATATGGGTTGTTGTTGATCCAGGGAGTAATTCTGATTGCCTGATTGGAGTCGGGAAGGAATTTTTTCCCCTAAAGTGAGGAAAATTGGCTTCTACCGCACAGGGGTTTTTTGCCTTCCTCTGGATCAACTTGTAGGAAAACAGGTCGAACTGGATGGACAGATGTCTTTTTTCGGCCTTATAAACTATGTTACTATGTTACTATGTTACTAGGAGTGGTCCTACCAAAGTTGTTGGGCTCAGGCAATATTCACCTCATTTGTATGACCTTTCTCATAGTTTAGACCCCCATTCATTCTTCATTGTCCTTGGACATCCAGACATGGAGAAACATCTCACCAACACTTTTTCGGTTAAACATATTATTGTCTTCAATCTCATATGATCCTAAGAATCAACCTGAGAAATCTAATAGATCTTTCCAAGGCCACATGCATGGTATCCAATGGACATTTTCTAAGTCCATGTTCTTCAACCATGCAAACCTATGAGTTGAAGACCATTGCGGGTAAAAGTCTTCACGCTCGCCAATGGACATTTCTAACTCTGTTCTCCAACCTGAGGTTCCCCAACTCTTGTGAATCTACAACTCCCAGCCTGTGGTTGTCAGGGCATACCAAGAGCTATGGTTTTCCAAAGCTGTAAAACCATGGGTTGGAGAACACTGCAATTAGCCAGCTATTCCTCTCTTGTTCTAGTCTAAAAACCATTGACTTTTCTTGTCTCTATTTTACTTCCATGGAGTATTGTGAGTCAATGATGCTGCTGGATTAATGGACAGGCTGGACTGAATGGCTTCAATTATTCCAAAACATTTCGCAGACCATGAAGAGCATCCTCAGAAGATGGTATTTTGCTTTATCTTTTTCTTCTGACTGCAGGTTTTGGGTGAGGCATCGTACATTACGTCTCCTGTGAATGCCTCACATCTCCTCACCCGCTGAGTGTAAGTGACGATGAATGCAGAGCGGTTACAGAACCTCCAGCTATTTATCTAGTTACTTGTGACTTCAGGCTCTTCCTGAGGTTTGCTAAATTCCTCAATCCTCGGCTCAGTATAAAAAGAGCGACAAAGCGCAGGAGGGATCCACAGAGCATTTGATGTTGTCGAGTTCCCGTAGGATGAGAGCTCAGACCGCGGTGTTCTGCATAATGTAGATTCTAAATCACCCTATAGAGAGTAAAAGAGGCATTCTACTAAAACCTTTACTTTTCTTAAAGAATTTATGACCCAAGGATTAAGTCCTGTTGTTAGTTTTCAACTACAGAAAGAGAAAAAGAATATAATAAACGGTTTAATATAATGCTAAGTCTAATACTTAAAATAATGTTCAACAACAGAACGATGTGGAATTTTTTTGCTATGTTAAAAGCTGTTTAAATGCTACCAGGACTGGTAGAAAAAGCCATAGCATCTTGCTTTTCTTGCCCCCTCAGAGAGAAATCCTGTGGGTCCTACTTTCCTTACCCACTCAAAGAAAATTCTGCTCCCCCACCGCTCATAGAGAAAGCCTGTGAGTCCTACTTTCCCCTGTCTGGTCACAGAGAAGTGTTGTGATGAGTACTGCTCCCCCTGCAGAGTCATTTGGAAAGCCTGCAAGTTCAACTTTCCCTGCCCGCTCAGAGAGAAATCCTGTCCACCCATTAAGAAAGCCTGTGAGTCCTTCTCCCCCACCTACATATTGAGGAAGGCTGCCAGTCCGGCTCCTCCCTCCTTCTCATAGAGAAAGCCTATGAGTCCTGTTTCTCCCTCCTTCTCATAGAGAAAACCTGTGAGTCCTGCCCCCCCACCTATGTATAGAGGAAGGCTTTGAGTCCTGCTTCTCCTGCTCCATAGATAAAGCCTGTGAGTCCTGCTTCTCCTGCTCCATAGATAAAGCCTGTGAGTCCTGCTTCCCCTGCTCCATAGATAAAGCCTGTGAGCCCTGCTTCTCCTGCTCCATAGATAAAGCCTGTGAGCCCTGCTTCTCCTGCTCCATAGATAAAGCCTGTGAGTCCTGCTTCTTCCTCCTTCTCATAGATAAAGCCTGTGAGTCCTGCTTCTCCTGCTCCATAGATAAAGCCTGTGAGTCCTGCTTCTCCTGCTCCATAGATAAAGCCTGTGAGTCCTAAATCTTCCTCCTTCTCATAGAGAAAACCTTTTAGTCCTGCTTCTCCTGCTCCATAGATAAAGCCTGTGAGTCCTGCTTCTCCTGCTCTATAGATAAAGCCTGTGAGTCCTGCTTCTTCCTCCTTCTCATAGATAAAGCCTGTGAGTCCTGCTTCTCCTGCTCCATAGATAAAGCCTATGAGTCCCGTTTCTTCCTCCTTCTCATAGAGAAAACCTGTAAGTCCTGTTCCCCCACCTATGTATAGAAGAAGGCTTTGAGTCCTGCACTTCCTTCCTTCTCATAGAGAAAACCTGTGAGTCCTGCTTCTTCCTCCTTCTCATAGAGAAAGCCTGTGAGTCCTGCTTCTTCTGCTCCATAGATAAAGCCTGTGAGTATTGCTTCTCCCTCCTTCTCATAAAGAAAGCCTGAGAGACCTACTTCCCCTGCCTCATAGAGAAAGCCAGTGAGTCCTGTTTACCCTGCCCTATAGAGAAAGTCTGTGAGTCCTGCTTCTCCTGCTCCATAGAGAAAGTCTGTGAGTCTTGATTCTCCCTCCTTCTCACAGAGAAAGCTTGGTACATCTTCTTCCTGTCCACACAGAATGATTGATATATATTTCTGTATATATTTATATACATGTAATGTGATCAGTCACTCTGTGTGGGCATGGAGAAGATGGACTAACAGGTTTTGTATGAGTGAGGAAGAAAAACAGGACTAGTAGACTTTCTCCATGAGTAGATGGGGAACGCAGGACTCACAGACTTTCCCCATGAGTGGGTGGGGAAAGCAGGACTCAAAGGTTTTCTCTATAATTGGACGGAGTAAGCAGGACTCTCAGGATTTATCTATGAGTAGGTGGGGGATACAGGACTTATGGGTTTTCTCTATGAGAAAAAGGGAGAAGCAGAACTCACAGGCTTTCTCTGAGTGGTTAAGATAAGCAGGACGTAAAGGCTTTCTCTAAAAGTGGGTGGGTTAGCCAGGATTTACAGGCTTTCTCTATAAGTGGTGGGATAAGCAGAAGTCATAGGTTTTTTTTATGATTTGTGGGGTAAAGAGGCTTTATGGGGTAGAAGCAGGACTCACAGGCTTTTTCTGAGTGGGTGGAGTAAACAGGACTCACAAGCTTTTTCCTTAAGTAGGTGGAGGAAGCAGGTCTCACAGACTTTCTCAATAGGTAGGTGGGATAAGCAGGACTTACAGGCTTTCTATATGAGTAGGTGGGGAAAACAGGACTCAGAAGCTTTCTCTACAAGTAGGTGGGGGATACAGGACTCACAGGCGTTATAAGTGGGTAGGGGAAGCAGGACTCACAGGCTTTCTCCATAAGTGAGTGGGGAAGCAGGACTCACAGGCTTTCTCCATAAGTGAGTGGGGAAGCAGGACTCACAGGCTTTCTCTATAAGTGGGTGGGGGAAGTAGGACTCACAGGCTTTCTCTATGAGTCTGAGCAGAAAACTGATTTTTATATTAAAATACATTTTTAAACCAAAATAATTAAATAATAGAAAACTATACATTTGTGAGCTCAGCCTCTGCCCTCAAAGACCTGACAGATACTTTAAATATACATAAAATATGTGAAAAACAATGTTTTACGTATGACCTGTTGTCACTGTTAATGTGTTTTATCCTGGTAAATGCATTAACAAACTAGATAGGTAGGTAGGTGAGATTGGTGTCAACGCTGTACCTGACAGGAATTAGAAAGAGACATGTTGTCACCAAACTCTCTCAGTAGTGCAGCCTCAGGCTTTGGTCCTGTCATATCTCAGCATAGAAGTAAGGTATTGAGATACGTTTTTCAAATCTTTCATTTTTGGTAGAAGACCTTTTTTTTTTCTTGTGGTCTCCTGGGCAGTTTGTGAGTTTATAGCATATCTATGTGGACTTCAAGTCTTCGATTCATGTCTTACCCTTCTATCCAGCAGAGCCGGTACTTGGCAAACAGACGTCCAAATGCAATCCTTTCTGAGAACGTCCTGCCTTTTACAATAATTTTATTATATTTAATAAGCAGGAATAATATAGAAACCATGGAAACTGCTTGCTGACTCCCTCCCGAGCGCTCTGTCCTCAGGTACCAGTGATCTTCCTGAACCTCCCTCCCCGCAGCTGAAGCCATTTCAGTAATTACACAAGTTTATTTGTCATGTCTGGCTGATGCCGAGATGACTTCTCCCCCATCGACAGTCGTCATGTGAAGTTCTCTAGATGTCCAGGACAAAAAAGAGAAAGTGTTGAAGGGTCTGAATGAGGAATAAATGCGTTTCTTGCTTTGGCTGGGTTTCAGCTAATTAATCGCCGTTTTCGCATCTCCATCCAGTTAACCGTTTAGCTGCCTCAAAAAAACTTATTCCAGGTAGAGAGAACATTCGTGAGCTTTTTATTTCCAAGGCATTTAGTATATTCTGCTCCTCAGCTGAATCATGGAGAACGTCCGCCTAGAAACTATATGTAGGGTGGCCACCTCTACCACCAAAAAATCCCAGCCCAGTAAAATGGAGTTTTCATTATCTAATATCTGTTTGGTCTATGACAGTGAAAGGGTTATTACAAAAATCACTAGCGGTCTAGGTTAGCGATGGGTTTAAGCCAGCTTTTATGATGGTCTAGAGCAGTGATTTTTAACCAGTGTGCCTCCAGCTGTTGCAAAACTACAACTCCCACCATGCCCTTCTGTAGGCTGATAGCTGTAGGCTGCCTGGGCATGATGGGAGTTGTAGTTTTGCAACAGCTGGAGGCACACTGGTTGAAAATCACTGGTCTAGAGGCTTAAGGGGTCAATGGCAAAATACTTTGTGGTTCAATGTATAAAACAGGCCAATGATAAAAACGATGGTCTTAGTCAGAAGCATTTCTGATGATCTTAGGCATGTACTAGGGCGTACATTACCACGCAGTGTCCGTATACAAGCCGGAGAGACCCCTTATTGCGGTTAGAAGTTTAGGATTACTTGCTGGCACATTAGGTTCTGCGGGCAAGAGGACACCCACAATGTTCAGTTCTAGTTTTACTCTTCACTGACTCATCTACTAATTACTACGCTGAATATCAGCACAAGGACTTACAATGGCACAGCTAATACCATACCTCATACAAAGAACATCTCTCACGGGCTAAAGGTGCCATGACGTCTGCACCCCCCCTCAAATATAAACTTTGTACAACGCAATCTGAGAATATCAGAGCCAGAAGAGTGACTAATATTATAAAACCCCTATTCTGTGACTTAGTTATAGTCTTGTACATAGGAGCAGTATTATAGTAGTTATATTCTTGTACATAGGAGCAGTATTATAATAGTTATATTCTTGTACATAGGAGCAGTATTATAGTAGTTATATTCCTGTACATAGGAGCAGTATTATAGTAGTTATATTCTTGTACATAGGAGCAGTATTATAGCAGTTATATTCTTGTACATAGGAGGTAGTATTATAGTAGTTATATCCTTGTATATAGGGGCAGTATTATAGTAGTTATATTCTTGTACATAGGAGCAGTATTATAGTAGTTATATTCTTGTACATAGGAGCAGTATTATAGTAGTTATATTCCTGTACATAGGAGCAGTATTATAGTAGTTATATTCTTGTACATAGGAGGTAGTATTATAGTAGTTATATCCTTGTATATAGGGGCAGTATTATAGTAGTTATATTCTTGTACATAGGAGCAGTATTATAGTAGTGATATTCTTGTACATAGGAGCAGTATTATAGTAGTTATATTCTTGTACATAGGAGCAGTATTATAGTAGTTATATTCTTGTACATAGGAGGTAGTATTATAGTAGTTATATCCTTGTATATAGGGGCAGTATTATAGTAGTTATATTCTTGTACATAGGAGCAGTATTATAGTAGTGATATTCTTGTACATAGGAGGCAGTATTATAGTAGTTATATTCTTGTACATAGGAGCAGTATTATAGTAGTTATATTCTTGTACATAGGAGCAGTATTATAGTAGTTATATTCTTGTACATAGGAGCAGTATTATAGTAGTTATATCCTTGTATATAGGGGCAGTATTATAGTAGTTATATTCTTGTACATAGGAGCAGTATTATAGTAGTGATATTCTTGTACACAGCAGGCAGTATTATAGTAGTTATATTCTTGTACATAGGAGGCAGTATTATAGTAGTTATATTCTTGTACATAGGAGCAGTGTTATGGTAGTTATATTCTTGCACATAGGAGCAGTATTATAGTAGTTATATTCTTGTACATACGAGGCAGTATTATAGTAGTTATATTCTTGTATATAGGAGCAGTATTATAGTAGTTATATTCTTGTATATAGGAGGTAGTATTATAGTAGTTATATTCTTGTACATAGGAGCAGTATTATAGTAGTTATATTCTTGTACATAGGAGCAGTATTATAGTAGTTATATTCTTGTACATAGGAGCAGTATTATAGTAGTTATATTCTTGTACATAGGAGCAGTATTATAGTAGTTATATCCTTGTACATAGGAGCAGTATTATAGTAGTTATATCCTTGTATATAGGGGCAGTATTATAGTAGTTATATTCTTGTATATAGGAGCAGTATTATAGTAGTGATATTCTTGTACACAGCAGGCAGTATTATAGTAGTTATATTCTTGTACATAGGAGGCAGTATTATAGTAGTTATATTCTTGTACATAGGAGCAGTATTATAGTAGTTATATTTTTGCACATAGGAGCAGTATTATAGTAGTTATATTCTTGTACATAGGAGGCAGTATTATAGTAGTTATATTTTGTACATAGGAGCAGTATTATAATAGTTATATTCTTGTACATAGAAGCAGTATTATCGTAGTTATATCCTTGTATATAGGGGCAGTATTATAGTAGTTATATTCTGGTATATAGGAGCAGTATTATAATAGTTATATTCTTGTACATAGAAGCAGTATTATCGTAGTTATATCCTTGTATATAGGGGCAGTATTATAGTAGTTATATTCTTGTACATAGGAGCAGTATTATCGTAGTTATATCCTTGTATATAGGGGCAGTATTATAGTAGTTATATTCTTGTACAAAGGAGCAGTATTATCGTAGTTATAGCCTTGTATATAGGGGCAGTATTATAGTAGTTATATTCTTCTACATAGGAGCAGTATTATAGTAGTTATATTCTTGTACATAGGAGCAGTATTATAGTAGTTATATTCTTGTACATAGGAGCAGTATTATAGTAGTAGTTATATTCTTGTACATAGGAGCAGTATTATAGTAGTTATATTCTTGTACATAGGAGCAGTATTATAGTAGTTATATTCTTGTACATAGGAGCAGTATTTATAGTAGTTATATTCTTGTACATAGGAGCAGTATTATAGTAGTTATATTCTTGTACATAGGAGCAGTATTATAGTAGTTATATTTCTTGTACATAGGAGGCAGTATTATAGTAGTTTATATTCTTGTACATAGGAGCAGTATTATAGTAGTTATATTCTTGTACATAGGAGGCAGTATTATAGTAGTTATATTTGTACATAGGGGCAGTATTATAGTAGTTATATTCTTGTACATAGGAGCAGTATTATAGTAGTTATATTCTTGTACATAGGAGCAGTATTATAGTAGTTATATTCTTGTACATAGGAGCAGTATTATAGTAGTTATATTCTTGTACATAGGAGCAGTATTATAGTAGTTATATTCTTGTACATAGGAGCAGTATTATAGTAGTTATAGTCTTGTACATAGGAGCAGTATTATAGTATTATAGTAGTTATATTCTTGTACATAGGAGCAGTATTATAGTAGTTATATTCTTGTACATAGGAGCAGTATTATAGTAGTTATATTCTTGTACATAGGAGCAGTATTATAGTAGTTATATTCTTGTACATAGGAGCAGTATTATAGTAGTTATATTCTTGTACATAGGAGCAGTATTATAGTAGTTAAATTCTTGTACATAGGAGGCAGTATTTATAGTAGTTATATTATTGTACATAGGAGCAGTATTATAGTAGTTATATATCTTGTACATAGGAGCAGTATTATAGTAGTTATATTCTTGTACATAGGAGGCAGTATTATAGTAGTTATATTCTTGTACATAGGAGCAGTATTTATAGGTTATATCTTGTACATAGGACAGTATTATAGTAGTTATATTCTTGTATATAGGGGCAGTATTATAGTAGTTATATTATTGTACATAGGAGCAGTATTATAGTAGTTATATTCTTGTACATAGGAGCAGTAATTATAGTAGTTATATTCTTGTATATAGGAGGCAGTATTATAGTAGTTATATTCTTGTACATAGGAGCAGTAATTATAGTAGTTATATTCTTGTACATAGGAGGCAGTATTATAGTAGTTATATTCTTGTACATAGGAGCAGTATTATAGTAGTTATATTCTTGTACATAGGAGCAGTATTATAGTAGTTATATTCTTGTATATAGGGGCAGTATTATAGTAGTTATATTATTGTACATAGGAGCAGTATTATAGTAGTTATATTCTTGTATTAGGAGCAGTATTATAGTAGTTATATTCTTGTACATAGGAGCAGTATTATAGTAGTTATATTCTTGTACATAGGAGGCAGTATTATAGTAGTTATATTCTTGTACATAGGGGCAGTATTATAGTAGCTATATTCTTGTACATAGGAGGCAGTATTATAGTAGATACAGTAACAAGCGCCAGCTACTGCTCGGACCTCCGGGGCACGGATAGTGCAGGACTGCACTCACTCAGCGACAAATACGAACGATCTCCAGCCACCGGTGTTGGTAAACTCCATTAGATTTATTTCTTCTCCATTAAAAAACAGTTGCAAAAATGGTAAATACAGACAGGCCTTACATCACTCTGACGCGTTTCGGGTGCATCTTTTCAACACCCTTAGTCATAGAGTCACTGAATGACCACATCAGTCAGACTATATAGTGGAAAAAGGTAGGAGGGACACACCCAATAGGTGTGTTCAGAATTGAACAATACGAACCACTCCAAAATTAACTGTTTAACCACCATAGGAAGTCAGACTGTGTGTGAACAGGACCATAAAACATTACAAAAATAAACATAGAATATACATAAAATTTAAAACCAATGTACACCGTCACAGCAATATTCATGACAATCTCCAAACAAGAATATTCAATAATGTAAAATTAAATCCTGTTTTCTATTTAATCCATGGGGGATACACGATTTAAACTTGAACATCCAAAAGGCTTCCCGATTAAAAAGTCTCCTGTGTAGATCCCCACCCCTCTCAGATAATGTCACTCTTTCGATGCCCTGTACTGCAATGTGACTAACATCTCCTCCATGTTGGTGTAAGATGTGATGGGAAACTGCTGAAATATGGCGGAATGTATTTTTATTTTTATTATCTTCTCGGATTGCATCTGACAAATGCCGCCTGATCCTAATTTTTAAAGGGCCGACTGTACACCCTACATACTGGAGTCGGCAGGTTTTACAGGTAATCAGGTAGACTACACCCTGTGTGTTACAGTTAATGTATTGTTTATTCATGTAGGTTTGATTGTCTGTACAAGATGTGAAGTCTTTAGATATGTGGATCACTGAGCAGCAGGTGCAGACATTGTGGCCACATTTATATGTACCTTTATGTTGTAACCAGGTTTTGTTTTTTCCAGTGATGTTTTCTCTAAATAAACTAGGAGATAAAATATTGCCCAATGTCTTTGCTCGTCTCGCTACACACTGAATTCCCTGTCCAACTATCTCAGCAAAGCCTGAGTCGAGTTGAAGGACTGACAAATGTTTGTTAATAATATGACATATTTTGTTATATTGTGGACTGTAAGGGGTTGAAAATACCACTCTGTTTCTATCGTGTGATCTCCCCTTGGGTGTGTCCACATCCCTGAGCAATTCAGTCCTCTCCCTCTGACCCACCAGTTTTAAGGCTCTGTTCACACTCCAGTCAGGATAACTGCGTCTTGTTAATCTCTGTGCTATGTCAGTGGATTCTTTTTGGTAATCCTGTTCACATACACAATTACGCTTTGCTCTGACTAGTTCACCCACAGGTATACTTTTAATTGTGTGTGCAGGATGGCATGATTTGCCATGTAATATAGTATTACCTGCTGTAATTTTTCTATAAGTGGATGTAATAATCCTCCCTGTGTCTGGTGAAGCTGTCAGTTTCAAATCAAGGAAAGAAATTTCCATAAGATCACAGTGATATGTAAAATGCACATTTTTTTGTGTTATTATTTATATATCTTATGAAGTCTGATACGGTCGCTACATCTCCAACCCATATAAACAACAGGTCATCGATGTAGCGACCATACCAGTGCAGGTGGTCAGTGAATGGATTATTGTCAGAGAACAGATATTGATGTTCCCACTGACACATGAAAATATTTGCGATCGATGGTGATACCTTCGCCCCCATAGACGCACCAGATATTTGTAAATAGTGCGAATTGCAAAACATGAAATAATTATGTGTCAACAAATAGTGTATGGCAGTGCATAAAAAATCCTGCAAAATTGGAGTGTAATCGCTATATGTTGACAAGAACCACTGTAATGCAGATATAGCCTGATCTTGGGGTATGGACGTGTATAGTGCTGTGACATCTGCAGTTACCCATAAAAACTCTTTACCCCACTGGAGGTTGTGCATTGCTTGTAGTACATGCTTAGTATCTCGTATAAAACCAGGCATGGATCCAATCAATGGCTGGAGTAGGCTGTCAGCCCACTCAGACAGCCTTTCATTCAATGAATCCATGACTGAGACTATAGGCCTGAGTGGGGGAGGAAAACAGTTTTTGTGAACCTTGGGCAGGGCATGAAATATTGGAAGGACCGGATGTGCAGGGATCAAATATTCTGATTGTTTGAGAGTAATAACACCACTTTGTAAACCTTTGTATTCTTGTACACAGGAGGCAGTATTATAGTAGTTATATTCTTGTACATAGGAGCAGTATTATAGTAGTTATATTATTGTACATAGGAGCAGTATTATAGTAGTTATATTCTTGTACATAGGAGGCAGTATTATAGTAGTTATATTCTTGTACACAGGAGGCAGTATTATAGTAGTTATATTCTTGTACTGTACGTATTATAGTAGTTATATTATTGTACATAGGAGCAGTATTATAGTAGTTATATTCTTTTACATAGGAGCAGTATTATAGTAGTTATATTCTTGTACATAGGAGCAGTATTATAGTAGTTATATTCTTGTACATAGGAGCAGTATTATATTAGTTATATTCTTGTACATAGGAGCAGTATTATAGTAGTTATATTCTTGTACATAGGAGCAGTATTATAGTAGTTATATTCTTGTACATAGGAGCAGTATTATAGTAGTTATATTCTTGTACATAGGAGCAGTATTATAGTAGTTATATTCTTGTACATAGGAGGCAGTATTATAGTAGTTATATTCTTGTACATAGGAGCAGTATTATAGTAGTTATATTCTTGTACATAGGAGCAGTATTATAGTAGTTATATTCTTGTACATAGGAGCAGTATTATAGTATTTATATTATTGTACATAGCAGCAGTATTATATTAGTTATATTCTTGTACATAGGAGCAGTATTATAGTAGTTATATTCTTGTACATAGGAGGCAGTATTATAGTAGTTATATTCTTGTACATAGGCAGTATTATAGTAGTTATATTCTTGTACATAGCAGCAGTATTATAGTAGTTATATTCTTGTACATAGGAGCAGTTTTATAGTAGTTATATTCTTGTACATAGGAGCAGTATTATAGTAGTTATATTCTTGTACATAGGAGCAGTATTATAGTAGTTATATTCTTGTACATAGGAGCTGTATTATAGTAGTTATATTCTTATACATAAGGGACAGTATTATAGTAGTTATATTCTTATACATAAGGGGCGGTATTATTGTGTTAAGAACAAACAACATAGAGACATAACAAAAATTTGAGGCTCTGAGCATACACTATCTGTTTTATTCTGTACAGCATGTCTTCGGCTCACAATTCCCTTCTATGAGCCTCTGTAAGGAACGATTCCCGCTCTGGAGGACTCAACATGATCATCACACTTCAGGGTGACCCATTCATTTCAGTAGGTGCCATGTAATATAAGCTTCTATTTAGACGTCCTGATTCCTACATTCAGTCAGTGACTATTTTGGATCTTCTTGTTCCTGTGAAGGCCGGAATTTCAACCTGTGCAGTTTTTTCTGGGGGAGGATGGCTGGAGTTAGGATCTCAAGGTTTGTATTGATCTGGATATTTCTGATATATTTCTTTAAATAGGTTTTCAGGGCAGAGCAGGTAAGACAGGCAGCAATTACATTCCTGTGTTCGTCTGATCTTTGTCATTATCACCTAGTGTTTGATGTAAAATGGGAGAAGAGCACATCTATTTCTCTTTGTGCTACAGTTATTAAGAGGTTTGCATAAAGATAGGAAGTACATGCCATTAGCTTAATGACTGAGTGCTCGGTAATTATACTTTGTCTCTCGCTTTTCTATGTACCATCGGGATATGTGTAATGTAATCGGAAATAATCATGTTAGTGTTTGTCTGTTTTTACCTAATCTGGACCCATTTACGAGGTTGTTTGCCGAGATAGAATTTAGATTTCTAAAATGGAAAGAGCAAAAATAAGTGAGAAGTTTTCTTTAGGAATTTCTCATTTAAAGAGGTAGTAACAATTTATTTTAACTCATTGGAGGAGGTTGGATTAAAAATCCCCAATACGTCCACTGTTTCCCTTCATATTCAACAAGATAAATCTGACTCCCTGCAGTCACCACTGGAGGGAGCTCTGTGCATAGGAATTTATACAGCTACTATTGAACTTTATGGAAGCTGTAAAACATCTCTTTCTAGTGAGCTCCCCCTGTTGGTGGCTGCCAGAAAATGATGTGGATTTATGTCAGAAACAGTAGAAGATCAGAGCTGGGTTCTTTCCCTCCTGGGTCCCATGTTTGCTAATTCTTTTTCTGACTCATACGACAGCGTAACAGGAAATTACTGTGACCTGTCACATTAGGGGTATGGCTTAAGATGTGCTAAATTTGGAAATTTTTTGGCACGATTTTAATGCAAATTAAGCCAAGTGATAGGTGACAGGTGCGACAGATTTATCATCCAGCACTGTCCAAAGTGGTAATTCACATTGTCTTCTACAACAGTTTTTTTTGGTGTAAAAAGATGTCAATACAAGTCCAAAACTTTGTAAGGTTCCCTCTTTTCTGACACCTTCACCACTTTTGTAAACAAGGTGGGGTGTGGGTGGGAGGTCCTGGGATGAGAGGTCCCGAGATGAGATGTTCTAGGGTTAGAGGTCTTTTGGTGGGAGTTCATTGCGATGGGAGGTCCTATAGTGGGAGATCCTGTGGTGGGATTTCCTGTGATGTGAGGTCTTGTGGTGGGAGGTCCTGGGGCATGAGATCCCAGGGTGGGAGGTCCCAGGGGTGGTATTTTCTGCGATGGTAGGTCCTGTGGTTGGAGCTCCCGTAGTGGGAAGTCTGGGGTGGGATTTTCTGTGATGGATGTCTTATGGTGGGAGGTTATAAAGTGGGAGGTCCTAGGGTGTGAGATCCCAGGGTAGGAGGTCCCAGGGAGGGAGCTCCCTCAATGAGAGGTCCTGTGGTGGGAGATCCCAGAGTTGAAGGTACCATGGTAGGATTTCTTGCGATGGGAGGTCCCTGATTGGGAGGTCTGGGGTGGGATTTCCTGTGATGGTAGATCTTGTGGTGGGAAATTGTAAAGTGGAAGGCCCTTGGGAGCGAGATCCCAGGGTGGAAGGTCTTGGGGTGGGAGGTCTGGGGTGGGATTTCCTGCATTGGAAGGTCCTGTGGTTGGAGCTCCTGGAGTAGGAAGTCTGGGATGGGATTTTCTTTCATGGGAGGTCTTGTGGTGCGTGGTTGTAAAGTTGGAGGTTCTAAGGTGCAAGATTCCAGGGTGGGAGGTCCCGGGGAGGGAGCTCCTGCGATGAGAGGTCCTGTGGTAGGAGATCCCAGAGTCGGAGGTCCTGTGGTGGGATTTCCTGCAATGGGAGTTCTGGGGTGGGATTTCCTGTGATGGGAGATCTCGTGGTGGGAAGTTGTCCTAGGGAGCGGGGTCCCAGGGCGGGTAGTCATGGATTGGTAAGTCCTACCCACAGCCTGGCACATTTACCAATTTGTGCACCAGAAAGCTAGAGCACATTATCACATTATTATTATCGTTTTATATCACTGCAGACTTTTTCACACCAGTTTTCAGTCTTGAGACACTAAAGATGGCCTTTTCCAGCCTATGCATTGGTGGCTTTTAATCCAGACACATGGAGATCAGACAATCACTTTACTCCATGGAGAAGATTCTTAGATCTCTGTTCGTCTATTGTAAACCTGACTGATACACTGTAACAAACACATTTCTCTCTGCAAGGCTTTGTCTATTGATAGGGAAGGACATTGAGATACTGTGGAGAGCATAAAATAATGTTCAGATTCTTGTGAAATCTCAACAAAAATCAATTTCTCCCACTTGAATGGT
>ONZH01023269.1:0-28405 GCA_900303285.1 Rhinella marina
CAAAGTGGCCTGGGAGAACTGTGGTTCAGATGTGGCAGTCCAGTGGGCAGCAGCAGCAGCATCACCCAGTGGCACGCAGCCCATTTCAGGCAGTCAAGGCTTTAACACCTCTGCCGAAGGGAGCTGTCTCTCATCATCTACCATTCCAGATGCTTCTGCTCCTCCTTCTCTTATTCATCGCCACTCATTACGGCTGCAGTCGTTAACCGAGGCGATTGCAAAGAGACAGCAGTATGCGTCCAGCCATCCTACAGCGCAGAAGCTGACCGCGCTCCTGTCCAAGTTGCTCGTGCTGCAGTCCCTCCCTTTTCAAATGGTGGACTCTGCACCGTTCAGAGAAATGATGCCTTGTGCAGAGCCGAGGTGGAGAGTGCCAAGCCGTCATTTCTTTTCAAAAAAGTCAGTCCCAGCCCTGCACAAATATGTAGAAGAGAAGGTAACATAGTAACATAGTAACATAGTTTGTAAGGCCGAAAAAAGACATCTGTCCATCCAGTTCAGCCTGTTTTCCTACAAGTTGATCCAGAGGAAGGCAAAAAAAACCCTGTGAGGTAGAAGCCAATTTTCCTCACTTTAGGGGGAAAAATTCCTTCCCGACTCCAATCAGGCAATCAGAATAACTCCCTGGATCAACGACCCCTCTCTAGTAACTATAGCCTGTAATATTATTACCCTCCAGAAATACATCCAGGCCCTTCTTGAACTCTTTTAGTGAACTTACCATCACCACCTCCTCAGGCAGAGAGTTCCACAGTCTCACTGCTCTTACCGTAAAGAATCCTCTTCTATGTTTATGTATAAACCTTCTTTCCTCCAGACGCAGAGGATGTCCCCTTGTCACAGTCCTCGGGATAAATAGATGATGGGAGAGATCTCTGTACTGACCCCTGATATATTTATATATAGTTATTAGATCTCCCCTCAGTCGTCTTTTTTCTAAAGTGAATAAACTTAATTTTGATAATCTTTCTGGGTACTGTAGTCCACCCATTCCAGTTATTACTTTAGTTGCCCTCCTCTGAACCCTCTCCAGCTCTGCTATGTCTGCCTTGTTCACAGGAGCCCAGAACTGTACACAGTACTCCATGTGTACTATGTTCTCATCACGGGCATCTATGCCCCTTTTGATGCAACCCATTATCTTATTGGCCTTGGCAGCAGCTGTCTGGCACTGGCTTCTACAGCTTAGTTTGCTGCTCACTAAAATTCCTAGGTCCTTTTCCATGTCAGAGTTACCCAGTGCTTTACCATTTAGTATGTACTGGTGACTTGCATTATTCCTTCCCATATGCATAACCTTACATTTGTCAGTGTTAAACCTCATCTGCCACTTTTCTGACCAAGCCTCCAGTCTATCCAGATCCTGCTGTAGCAGTGCACTGTCCTCCTCTGTGTTAATTACTTTACACAGTTTAGTGTCATCTGCAAAAATTGATATTTTACGATGCAAACCTTCTACAATATCATTAATAAATATATTGAAGAGAATAGGACCCAATACAGACCCCTGTGGTACCCCACTAGTGACAGTGACCCAATATGAGTATCTACCGTTAATAACCACCCTCTGTTTTCTGTCACTGAGCCAGTTACTTACCCACATACAGACATTTTCTCCCAGGCCAAGCATTCTCATTTTTTATACTAACTAGAGATGAGAGAGCACTAAAATGCTCAGGTGCTTGTTATTCGAGTCGAACTTTTCCCGATGCTCGGGTGCTCATTTCGAATAACAAACCCCATTGAAGTCAATGGGAGACTCGAGCATTTTTGCAGGGGACCAAGGCTCTGCCAAGGGAAGGCTGGGTGAAAACCTGGAAACCTCAGAAAATGATGGAAACACCACGGAAATGGACAGGAAACAGCAGGGGCAGCATGCATGGATGCCTCTGAGGCTGCCTAATTCCACCATTACCCCAAATTCTCCTTGTGGGGCATGTGTGGTATCGATTCTTCTCAGTTTAATACCGTATACGTCCCCTATCTTGGGACCCTATATTTCATGGATTTTTCGACCACGGAAAACGGAAAAAGAGCTTGCTCTGGCCAGGGGAGTGTCTTTCCTACTGCAGCTAAGGGGACGTGTCCATGCTCTGCCTATCACAGGTCAGTAGGCAATTAAAAGAAGAACCAAAAAAAACATCAGTACAATATCTAATATGTCCCCTGTCCGGGTAAATTGTTTGGAGAGAGGGCCTGTAGGTGGGGGGCAGGCTGGGGGGAAGGAGGTTGAGCTGGAAGAGCCAGAGGAGTGCCCCCTGGGCTAGCGTGTGTGGTGGTGACAACAGTCGGATGGATTTGGAAAAACTCTAGCATCAACCGGTACGGTATTGATTCTTCTCAGTTTTATACCGTATACGGCACCTATCTTGGGACCCTATATTTCATGGATTTTTTCGACCACGGAAAAGGAAAAAGAGCTTGCTCTGGCCAGGGGAGTGTCTTTCCTACTGCAGCTAAGGGGACGTGTCCATGCTCTGCCTATCACAGGTCAGGAGGCAATTAACCCTTTCGCGCCCGGAGCTTTTTTCGGTTCTGCATTTTCGTTTTGCGCTCCCTGCCTTCAAACAGCCATAACTCTTTTATTTTTCTGTTCACATAGCTGTATGAGGGCTTGTTTTTTGCGGGAGAAGTTGTACTTTCCAACTCCACCATTTAATATTGCATACGGTGTAGTGGGAAGCGGGAAAAAAATTCCAAACCGGGTGAAATTGCAAAGAAAACGCTATTCAGCTACAGTTCTACGGGTTTCTTATTTACAGCGTTCGATGTGCATTAAAACTGATCTGTTACTTTCATTCTACTGGTCAGTACGAATCCGGCAATACCTAATATGTATAGTTTTTCCTGCGTTTTCATAGTGATAAAATAATTAGAAAGTTTCCCTTTTTTTTTTTTTTTTTTTCCTTGTCAAATCTTGACCCCTATAACTTTTTGGTATTTATGTGTACAGAGCTATTTGGGGGCTCATTTTTTGCGGGACGATCTGAAGTTTTTATTGATACCATTCTGGGGTGTGTATGACTTTTTGATCACTTTTTATTTAATTTTTTTTTAGAAAAAAAAAGCGACAAAAAATGGCAAATCGCCATTTGGACGCTTTTTTCCGCCACACAATTCGCCGTATTGGAATTTTTTTTATATATTTTAAAAGTACTTATACGGAAAGGGGGGTGATTTGAACTTTTACATCTTTTTTATTTTTTATATATTTTTTAACATTTTTTTTAAATTTTTTTTTACTATTAGAAAGCTCAAATATGGGCTTATATATTGTGGCTTTTTTTTTTCTTTATGAGCAATTATGGATTTTATAGACTCAGAAATCCATGAGTTGCTCATTTCTTATCCTGGCCTGCCATCTAGTGGCCAGAATAAGAATTGCACTTTGAAAACTGTAATCCTCACCAGCGAGGATTACAGTTTTCATATGGTGTACAGACACCCCGATTGGCCACACGGGATGTCTGTACACCACCCGGAACCGAATGCTTCCGGGTTGAAACGCAACTAGATGCCGTGATCACGTGTGGTCACGGCATCTAATCAACCAGGAAGACGCCGCCGATGGCGGTAAGTAGTGGCAAGTCTCTGCTGTTAGAAACAGCAGAGACTTGCCGGCCATGACGCCCGCCGCACCCGCGAGCGGGCGCCATGTGCCCGCATCTCCCCAGCGCCGTACATGTACGGCGCTGGGCGCGAAGGGGTTAAAAGAAGAACCAAAAATAACATCAGTACAATATCTAATACGTCCCCTATCCGAGTAAATTGTTTGGATAGAGGGCCTGTAGGTGGGGGGCAGGCTGGGGGGAAGGAGGTTTAGCTGGAAGAGCCAGAGGAGTGCCCCCTGGGCTAGCGTGTGTGGTGGTGACAACAGCCAGATGGATTTGGAAAAACTGTAGCATCAACCGGTACGGTATCGATTCTTCTCAGTTTAATACCGTATATGTCCCCTATCTTGGGACCTTATATTTCAGGGATTTTTCGACCACAGAAAACGGAAAAAGAGCTTGCTCTGGCCAGGGGAGTGTCTTTCCTACTGCAGCTAAGGGGACGTGTCCATGCTCTGCCTATCACAGGTCAGGAGGCAATTAACAGAAGAACCAAAAAAAACATCAGTACAATATCTAATACGTCCCCTATCCGGGTAAATTGTTTGGAGAGAGGGCCTGTAGGTGGGGGGCAGGCTGGGGGGAAGGAGGTTGAGCTGGAAGAGCCAGAGGAGTGCCCCCTGGGCTAGCGTGTGTGGTGGTGACAACACCCAGATGGATTTGGAAAAACTGTAGCATTAACCGGTACGGTATGTATTCTTCTAAGTTTAATACCGTATACGGCACCTATCCGGAAAAATAGTTTGGAGAGAGAGAAAGAGAGGAAAAAGACGTGCAGTATGGAGCAATTACACGTAAACTATTAGATTAGACAGACGTGGTCTGCTTAATTGCAACCCAGACAAATGAAAGAAAGAGAGTAAAATGACGTATTTTTAAAAGTGACGTTCAGTATAGATCAGGGGTGCACAACGTTTTCTGGGTGGGGGCCACATTGTCCGACTGAACCAATGTCAAGGGCCGAAAATAAAATTTAAAGGGGTATTACCAACTGAAATACTGTATTTATGGCAGATTGAACACACAGCGTATACCATTAATGTCTAGTTACAGTTTCAGGAGTCCCATCTAATGGGAGAAATACATGAAAAATGCATGTGAGCAGCCACAAAACATGGACATACATGTCTGTTACCAGATGGATGGGGCCACACAGAATGGTATCAAGGGCTGCATGTGGCCCCCGGGCCGCAGGTTGTGCACCCCTGGTATAGATCAAGTGTGGTATGTGTTCTATGTATACTACTCAGTTTAATACTGTATATGGCAGCTATCCGGAAAAATAGTTTGGAGAGAGAGAAAGATAGGAAAAAGACGTAAATTGTTTGGAGAGAGGGCCTGTAGTTCCCAGGGAAGCACTAGCCCTGGGCCTACCTCGTCTCTGCCCTCTGTTGCTGCCACTACTAGTACCACCCTCCTCCTCTAAGCTCAAATCCCCCTCACCAGCCCGATCCACTTCCCAGGTCCTCCGGTCTAACTCATCAGATTCATCATCAGACTCCTCCACAACACATTTTTGGGAATGCAAACTAGGCTGTTCCCCACCAACTGACAGTTCCGGGCAGTCCAAACTCTGACTGCCCTCTAAGAAATCCTCAGGAAGGCTGTCCTCTATAACCGCCGGATTATAAGGTGGGCTTCGGTGTTTTTTTTTTTTTTTAGAAATTGTAGAAGGGACACTGCTAGGAGGGAACACTGAAGCCCGAGAGGTGGCAGAAAATGAAGGGGTTTGCTTGAGTGGAATGGTGGAGCAGGACGAGTCTGACCCCTGGCTACATATGGATATTGTATCAGCAGATGACAGCAGATCATCCGGCTGAGACTGAGATGAGCGTGCCATTTATTCCACTACCTCATCTACTTTCTCCTCCACTACAATTTTGCGTCTCGGTGGGTTAGCCTGGTGGAACAACAGCCAAGTATTGCGAATACTACTAGTAGATGCTCCAGCTACAGGTCTTTTGTTACTGCTGACCTGTGCCACCTTCTCCTTTTTTTTAGAGCTCAAAGTCTGTCTGGAACTGGACCCATTTTGCTTATCCATTCCAGACATTTTTCAATTCACTTTGGAGACTCCTATTCATCCTTCCTTTTGGAGGAATGGGTAGACTCAGCCCTGTCAGTAGTTGCAGGGTCCTATAGGGTCAGTTTGGTTTAGGTTTCTGTGTATGAACTCGACTACCTTTGAGGCCTGTTCATACTGTAAGTCAGTCATGATTGGTGTCAGGGTTTCTTGCAGGAGGTGACCTTTTCCCTTTACTTGTTTCCTGACTTCATCCCCTTCTCTCCTACGCTTGGTGTGGTTTTCCCCTCCACACCAGAACGTGACATTATAAACCGCCTTAAACCGTCATTTTTTGTTTATTTTACTGCAGACATGGACCCAATTACTGCACTAACTGAACAGCTACAGGGTCTCTACTTGGAGGTAGCTGATCTCCGCACCCAGATTCAGAAACCACAGGCTGTTGGTTCTGGGGGTGGTGGTTACCAGGCCTGTCTGGAGCCTAAAGTCACTCTCCCGGACAGATTCTCTGGGGGACGTGATAACTTTATTCTATTCAGGGAGACGTGGAAATTGTACTGTAGGCTGCGTCCTCATTCTTCTGGTAATGAGGAACAGAGTTGGTGTGGTAATCTCGTTGCTCAAGGGGGATGCAAAGTGATGGGCCATTTCTCTGCCGACCGGATCGCAGTCTCTCCAGTCGGTGGATGAATTTTTCAAAGCATTGGGGCTTATCTATGATGACCCGGATCACATCTCCCTGGCCGAGACCAAGCTACGTGACCTCTATCAGGGAGAGCGCTCCGTTGAAATCTGTTGCTCTGAGTTTCGGAGGTGGGCTACAGATACCAAATGGAACGATCTAGCCCTCCGTAGTCAGTTTTGTCAAGGATTATCTGAATAGTGTATTGTCTTCCTATGACACTTTGGGTGAGGATACACCTGGGTTGATGTCTGGGGACGAACCCATGCAGTTAGGGGGGAGCTACTCCTGCTTCCACCTTTAAAGGGGTTGTCTCATCTTGCCTAATGGGGGCATATCGCTAGGATATGCCCCCATTGTGTTATAGGTGCGGGTCCCACCGCTGGGACCCGCACCTATATCGAGAACGGGGCCCCGAAAGCGAACGGGGGCGCACTGCGCATGCGCAGCCGCCTCCATTCATTTTCAATGTGGCCGGCGAAGATAGCCGAGCGCTGGCTCGGCTATTTCCGTCGGCTTCATAGAAATGAATAGGAGCGGTGGCCGCGCAAGTGCGGTGCGCTCCCATTCATTTCTATGGGGAGCCGGCTTGGTGGTGGCCGGACCGGAGTCCTCCAGCCACCACCTTGCGGGGCCCCGTTCTCGATATAGGTGCGGGTCCCAACGGTGGGACCCGCACCTAGAAGACAATGGGGGCATATCCTAGCGATATGCCCCCATTAGGCAAGATGAGACAACCCCTTTAAGCATTCTGGGAATAAAAAGGGGGTGTGTTTTTTCTGTGGACAGAAAGGACACTTTATCAACGCGTGTCCATGCATTCAGTCTCTTAAAGAGAAAAAAAAGGAAACAGGCATTAAATCCCCATCTCACTCTTGGAGGGGTGGGTGGAGAAAATGTGCATTTGTCTTTATCCTGTAGTACCTGTTTTATCCTGACTGCCGAGGTGGTGCTAGAGTCAAAGGTTGGGAGAATTGAGGTGTTTATCGACAGCGGGGCAGGGGTGAACCTGATTGATGCTCATATGGATATGGATACTGTATCAGCAGATGACAGCAGATAATCCGTCTGAGACTGAGATGAGCATGCCATCCATTCCACTACCTCATCTACTTTCTCCTCCACTGCAATTTTGCGCCTCAGTGGGTTAGCCTGGTGGAACAACGGCCAAGTATTGCGAATACTATTAGTAGATGCTCCGGCTACAGGTCTTTTGGTACTGCTGACCTGTGCCAACTTCTCCTTTTTTTTTAAAGCTCAAAGTCCGTCTGGAACTGGACCCCTTTTGCTTATCCATTCCAGACATTTTTCAATTCACTCTGTGGCACTGCAGCTGGTCTTTGTCCCTGTATCTCACTGTCTCTCCCTGTCTCTCCCTATCTCTCCTTGTCTCTCTCTCCCTGCTTGATTAAATACTAGCCCTGAACTGGCCCTGCAATTGTCCTGCAGTATCCCTGATATGTGTAATATGGATTCCCAGAGCTATTATATGAAATTTTCACGAAACAGGTCTCAGAACTTCACACACAGTGCTTCTGCTCATCTCAGCAGTTGCAGAAGAAGTGATGCGTCACTGGCTTACCGAACCTGAGCCAATCAGAGCAAGCCCTGCCCACTAGGTCAGGTGACCGCTTTCTTCCCGGGCTTTTGCGCACGATAAACGAACTAACAGTAAAAGTTCGCTAATGAATTGAATTCGTACGCAACAGCGTATACAGTAACTTATACGTAGCAATAGCGTATAATTTATAGGACAAACTACATAGCGAATGCATACAAAGCCAAAGCGAATCACCTAATATTCGGATTCGCTTTGCAGCTAAAAATTCCCAAGATTCGATACGAATCAACAAATCGACGAATCGATTTGCTCATCTCTAGTAGAGAGGAACCTGGGGTGTACCAGAGGTAAGTGAGATTGTGAGCCTGAAAAATAACTGCTTCTATACAACTTCTGCATTCACAAGAGCCTCCTACCTTACTATAAGTGTTATCTCGCCCCTTATTTGTTCTGTGATCTCAGGAACTAAAAAACAAACATAGTGGAAAGTAAGGGAAAGGATGTCATAGCAGTACAGTGCTGGCATAAGGGATATGCCCCCAGCTAGTGTGAAATGCATCTAGCTGTGGAGCTGAACAAAAACATTAGGGAAGACCAAACATAACTGTTCCTTCACAGTTATGAACAAATGAGCAAATACATTTTAATGCTATAATTAGAAAATATTACAAATTAAGTTTAACAAATAGAATTTGGATTTATGATCTGAAGATCTATTCACTCAACCCTAGTTATGATATCTAAATATTGAAATATTTCCCCAAGATAGCAAGCAATGTAATGTAGCATGTTCATGTTTTATTCTTTATTCATTACAAGTAGAGATGAATGAAGTTTTCAAAAATTCCGCCTTCATACAGTCAGTATTTGGTCAGTAATTGATCATTATTGGTAAGGAAAAAACTGGAGTGGGTCCAAAACAGAGATCGAAATATTTGCATGCTTTTCGTGTTTTGAACCCACTTCTGATTTGGCTTCCAAATCATGAGCAAATCCTGATGAAAAATACTGACCCTGTGATAGAGGCTTTATGGATGCTCCAAAGACAGGATCTGTTGTGTTTTTCATGTTTTGGTTTTCGTTTCTTCTGACAGATCAGAAGAAGGGTAAAGTAAACAGTAATATTTATAAGTAGACATAAGCGAAGTTTTGAAAAATTTGATTTGGTTGCTTTGCAAAGGTAAAAAAAATCAGGCCTTTCAGGGGGTAATCAGTTCTAAAAAAATTAAATTGTACTTACCTTATCCATTTGAGTATTTAGAGGCTGCTGTGGCTATCTTGCTTGAAGATCTAACATGAAATCTCGCACAGTGCATGAAGAAGTCATAAGACTGGCTGGCGTGATGATTTCATACGCCACCATGCACAAGATTTCACGCAGGATCTTCAAGTAAGATAGCAATAGCGGCCTCTATGCGCTCAAGGTTTGTATGATTTTTTTTTTAAATCACAGAGTGGTGAGGGTGGAAACAGTGAGAGGAATCAACATAGTGGCCCAGTCACAGAGTAGGGAGGTGGAGTGCAACCACAGGGAGAGTAACAGCAGAAGACGGTGGCAGTAGGAGAAGATGGCAGCAGGTGTGTGGCATCAAAGAGGTGGCAGCATCAGAATAGTGGCTGAAGCACGTGGCCAGAAGTAACAGGCCATTTTTCCCAATGTTTTGATGTGGCAGCACACTGCAAAACATTGGTGCCAGAATTATGAAGTCTGATACATCAGACACCAGTGTGTGGAAATCCTGGCTGATCCATGCCTGATTCATCATAAAGGTTAATCTCTGTAAATTTTATGTTGAAAGGTGAGTACTATTTGTGTAACTATCTCCCCCAATGCACTAATCACCAGCTCTGATGCCTCACTACTGGCCGGGCAGGAACGCTTTTCCAGGGCAAATTCCGACAGTAGCGGCCACAATTTAAGTTTGGCTGCCCAGTAGTCCAGGGGATCTTGGATCCAGGCAGACAGGGTAGAGTCCGAGTATGCCATTACCTGCTGGTTCAGGTTTTCCATGTCCTGCTGGGTGGTTTCTGCAGTAGCTGCCACCTTTTCTCATTCTGCTGCTACTTTTGCCGGCTCCAGCAACATTTTTGTCACTGCCTGTTTCTTTTGAGGGCCATGGCAAATGTCTGTTTCACATACTGTTCTGTATCACTAACTTTATATGTAAAATAAGTTATTCAATGTCACCCCACCAACAGTATTAGCTTATTCACCACAATTCGAGCATCAAGGTGTAATAGAATTGCTTACGGTATCTATTTAACAAGATGGACACCCCAATAATGGTTAAATAATACAGCCTATTTACCCCCATTTGAGAATTAAGTACTAATGGAATTACTTATTTATTAAATAAGGTGGACACTGTTCAGTTAGATAGCTCTGTGCCATACACAGGAATTGATGAAAAACGGGCTGTCTCCTATAGATCCCTTCAGCTTCAGATTACAGAGCCTGCACTGTCCCTGCAATCTCCATATGCTCCCATATGGTCACCCTACAGTGTGTAACAATTCTCCTTACGATCTCCCTACACTGTCCCTGCACTCTCCCTATGAAATATTCCACAATTAAAGGCTTTTTGAACACTGTCTCTAGTGCTTGTCACATCTCTCCTTATGCTTAACTCACAGTGAAATGGAGGATACACAAGGGGTGAGGCTATTAAAGGGTTGTGAAATCACAGGGGCTAGCTAGCTGCTGATTGGCTGTCTGCATGGCATTATTGGTGATCTCGGGTTCCTGGGCTTTTTACGATTTGTTACCACAAAGCTGATGCAAGGAAATTCAGATTAATTGGAAATAGAATTTTTCCTAAACTTCGGATTTAATTCCACTTTGGATGCTTAGATTCACTCAACACTAATTACAAGCATCCCAATTAAAAAAAAAATAATAATAATGAATTAATTAGCATCCCGGAACTATATGACTAAAAAATGTCTGAACTCTGCCCGATACCCATTTTCTAGGGGGAAATTGTGTCTGCTGAGAAAAGCACTTTAGAAAAATACTAACAAATAATGCAATACATTTAACATGACTTGGAAATTTAAAGTATTAAATTCCCTTTTCTACTTTGCTTTATTGAATATTTTACCTGCTAGATACAATATACTTTAACATCATAGGTACATGATAAAGTTCTATAAAATGTCCCAAGCCAATACAATTTAATATGTTAAAGGGATTAATTATCATTGCTAAAATAACTCAAATGCAATAATGTCCAGCAGCAATGTAGCCAATTTTCATCTTTACCTGAGGAGCTATATAACATCAAATGTAATATTCTAGGCTAAAATTCAACTTAAATGTATATCAATGTGTTCATTAGCTCATATTTCTATCATTCTGTGACCACATGTGAGAAAAATTCAAGTGGCATTAATTTATTATTTTTTTCTTTTTTTTTAACAAATCTCTTTTTATTAATTTTCAAAGAAATAATATAAAACAAACATGCATCATCATCCATAGGCACATATTTAAAGGTACATTATTCAACGATGACACATACAACAATATGTTTAATAAGGGGAGGGGGAGGGGGTGAGGAAAGAGAAAGGAGGGAGGGGTATGGGAGGGATAATTAAGGGGCTGAAGGAATGGAGATGGGGGAAGGAATGACAGGTGCACACCCTGCCTCCACTCCTCAGTTGTACATCCAGAGGAGTGAATTACCAAGGTGATAATTATAATGAACTAAATACAGAGTAATATTGAAACTCTCGAAGATAGTGTGAATGTTTTTTGCTAATAAACAAAAGTGATAACGAGGTAATAGAGGTTGTCTACATGCCAATTTGGAACTTCATCTTCCTGATATAACTATTATATATAATATAATATAAATATACTATATATATATACGGCTATATATATATATATATATATATATATATATATACACGGCTACATATCTGCATCTTACAACAGTAAAATCAAGAGGTGACATTCTTGATAACACTTGCTCCGCAGACATGAGGTTGAGATAAAGTGGACATCATAGGTTACAAAAACATCCCAGTAGAGTCATGTCAAGGGGATGTTCTGGTAAATTTTCCAAGGTAACCACAATTTCATGAATTGGGAATGTCTTCTATTTGCCCAACTTGCTAATTCTTCTAAAAGGTAAAGTTGATCTACTTTATTCTTCCATTGAGAAATAGTCGGCGGGGTGTTACTCAACCAATTCAATGGAATTAGGAGTCTAGCGGCCTGAACTAGCAGTGTGGGCAAATCTGAGTGTCTCGGACTCCACGTATCAGAGGGTAACCATAAAAGGACTCATTGTGTAGTTAATTTGATAGCTGTTTTGCAGATATCATTGATGTTTGTCAATTTGAGACCAATAAGGTTTGATCAGCTGGTAGTACCACATTAAGTGGCCCAGTGAACCTTCTCCTTGTGAACACCTCCAACATACGTTAGAATCACATAGATTCATTTGTTTAAGTTTGCATGGGTCATTGTACCATCTCATCATTGTTTTGTATGAGTGTTCCTGAACTTGTATACATCTGGAGAACCCATGTGAGTGTAAGTGTATTTTTGCTATCTCTACTTCTGAGAAAGTCATATCAAGATCTATTTGCCAAGTTCTAATATAAGCTGGCTTACTAGCTTTTGATTGAAATAACAATGATTTATATATTAAAGAGATAGCATGTTGAGGCATTTTTTCAGTTGACGAGAGTTTTTCAAACCATGTATCATCTATAGTTGCAGGGTACCTGGTAAGTAACAACGCACAAGATCTCTTGAATTCAGCGACTTCTAGAAAATTGTGTCTGTGAGTATACCTAAAGAAAATGGTATTTATGTCAGTTCCCAACCTCAATTCATCCATAAGCTTTGTCAATGTAAATTGCTTAAAGGAGGACCAGAAAGAAGGAGAATTTTGAACTGATGAATCTAGAAGAAATAGAATCAGAGATGCCGGTAATGATTGAGGTGGGTCAGAGAACAATTGCATGGCCGTTGAAAGAGACTGTGTCACCTGTAGCACGCCTTTTATTAACCCAGAAGACATCGCATGAGAGGTCTTAATACCCCATAAATTTGCCAGAGTATTATCTGTCAGCATAGCCATTTCTATATCACTTCCTAGTATTCGGTAGCATGGTATACATATTTGTAACCACCTCTTCAACTGAACCGCCTTATAGTAATAATTTACATCCGGTAAGCCAAATCCCCCATGTAGGCGATTCATGATCAGCCAGGAGTATCCAATCCTTGGACGTTTGCCATTCCACAAAAAGGAGGTAAAAAGAGACCTGACCTGTTGGAAAAAATACCTAGGAAGATGTATGGGCACCATTTGGAGCAAATATATAAATTTCGGTAAAATATAAGTCTGTAGAAGGTTCTTTCGTCCTATCCATGACATAAAAGGTACTTTAAGTGATGATAGTTGTTGTTTTATCTTCTTGAGAAGGGGAGAGTAGTTGGCAGTATATAGTTTAGTAGGATCTTTAGTTAAAAAAATGCCAAGATAAGGTAAGCTATCTGAGCGCCATTTAAATGGGAAATCTCTAGACAATTCGGAGACTTCTCTTTGTGGAAGAGTAATGTTTAATGCCTCTGATTTAGTGTAGTTGATTTTAAAGTTCGACAAAGAACCAAATTTTTCGAATAGTGTTACTACATGGGGAAAAGCCTGAAGAGGATTTGTAATTAATAGGAGTAGATCATCTGCAAATGCAGCACATTTATGTTCCGTCTTGCCCATTCTCAAGCCACATACCTCATCGGAATCTCTAAATGCCTGTAATAGTGTTTCCATGACTAATATAAACAGAGTGGGCGATAGAGGACACCCTTGGCGCGTTCCGTTAGAGATCTTGAACATATCAGACAAGATCCCATTTACTCTAATTCTTGCACTTGGGCTACTGTACAATGACATTACTGATGTGATAAATGAATCCGGTATTCCAAACCTGCGTAGTGTATGTATCATAAATGTCCAATTGACTCTATCAAATGCTTTTTCTGCATCAGTCCC
This sequence comes from Rhinella marina, assembly GCA_900303285.1. Classification (NCBI taxonomy): domain Eukaryota; kingdom Metazoa; phylum Chordata; class Amphibia; order Anura; family Bufonidae; genus Rhinella; species Rhinella marina. The sequence continues at coordinate 13,895 of ONZH01023269.1, forward strand.
TAATAAGATCATACGTGTTTTGTGCTTTATGGCATATTGTATAGCATTAATAACCCTACATGAGTGGAAATTCCCTTCTCTATATTTTACAAAACCTGCTTGGTACTGGTGCAATAACTGGGGTGTGAGGCTATTCAATCTGGAGGCCAGCAATTTTGCCCAGATCTTTAATTGATATGTTTAATGTATTGAGAGTCTTTTCTTTTCTTAATCATATGGGTCATTATCTTATTTCCTCTATCTCCATGCGCATAGTATTTATATTTAATATATTGATATGCTTTGGCATATTTTATATTTAGATGTTCTTTTAGTTGGCGCCTGAGGGATATGAGATCGGTCAATACATTAGTGGCCTTCGTTCTCTTTTGTTGTTTTTCTAAAGATGCAATCTGAGCAAGGAGGGAATTAAGGATTTTCTGTCTACTCTTCTTAATCCTGGAGCCAAGTGCTATGAGTTCTCCTCTAATAAAAGCCTTATGCGCCTCCCATACTATGGTATGTGAGGTGTCAGCAGGATTATTATCTGAAAAATATAACGACAGTTTATGAGCTATTTCTGAGAGATTTGTATCATTGTCCAGTAATGTCTCATTCAATCTCCATTGCCACATCCTCGCCGGCATATCTCTGAAGGAAATAGTTGTGGTCACAGGGGCATGATCTGAGATGGAGATTTGACCTATTAAGGAGCTACGTAACGTTTCTAATTGGCTATCTGATATAAAGATATAATCAAGCCTCTGGAAGGACTGATGTACTGAAGAATAGTAGGTGAAATCTTTCTCAGTAACATTAAGAGTGCGCCATGAGTCAATGAGTTGCGCTTCAGAGAAAAGTTTTTGAATGCCTCCTAGAGATTTGAATGTTTGTGCGGAAGTCCCTGTGGATGTGTCCATAAGGGGGTTCAATGCTACATTAATATCTCTGCCAACTACTCTCACTCCTTCAGCGAAGTCTTTAAAAATCCTCAAAGTGGCTTTCAGCCATTTATGTTGACGCACATTTGGTGCGTACAAGCAAGCTAGAGAAATTTTTGTGTGGGCTAATGTACCTTTAATGAAGAGGTATCTTCCATCGTCATCCGCTTGAAGCAGATCCAGTTGAAAAGGCAGTTTTCTTGAGATGGCTATGCTGACGCCTCTTTTTGCTGAACCATATGTCGAGTGATACCATTGTGAAAAAACTGAGGTCGGCAGTTTAGGGATCTTGCCAGTTTTAATATGAGTTTCTTGAAAGAAACATATGTCAGTTTTATATTTTTTCAGCATTGTCATCACTTGAGATCTCTTTTGAGGTGTTCTCAAACCCCTTACATTGAAAGTGGTAATATTTATCATCGCCATAACAAAAGGTATCTGCAAGAAGAACAAATAGCAATTAATATAAGTAGCTTGTCACCAAGAGTACCTTTGGCTCGTGTATTGAGTAGTATAAATGATAATTTTCTAATAGCTTCATAAACACATTTTCTAGATAACTGAAAAAATGATATTGGCATGCAGAACAACCATGAATATAGGATTGTCAGTATTAACCCTATATATAAGGGCAAATGTGACATCCAAGGGCGAACAGATGTGTTCATCCTAACCTGGCGTCACAGCCCTGTATTAGTAACACTTATTAACGCTGCAACGTTGGGGACAGTTCAATTTGAATATGCAGTAAATGGTAAATAAGATAAAGAAAAAGAAAAAGGAATAAAGAAAACATTAAGAACAAGGCATAAAAAGACCAATAGGAGATAGCTTCTTAATGATAAACCTGAGCAGAATTTTTCGTGTTGCACATGTCAGTGTTTTGACGTATTAAAACGTCATAATGAACTCAAACTTATTATAAACCTCAAGTAGTCTTCCATCAGTATTTCTAGATGGTTCTATTCTTCATTAGGTATAAGCCAGATAGATACGGACGGAATACAGTTCCATAGCAACAAAAGAAGGCTTCAACAGCAAACTTAAAGGCGTGACACAGACTCGTCACAACAGTGTGGCCAGTAGATCATAAATGACCAAACATATACCCCTCTAATGCAAGCTAGGAGGGGGAGGGGGACCTTAGACTGTAGATCGCCTAGTTTGGGTGAATTATTATCTGGTTGAGTTCTGAATGTACTTATCTGAACCATGTAGAAAAAGTATCGGTCAGTCCATCTTCCAGCTTCATCACTTCAAGGCGAAGTAGAGTCTTTTATCAGATGGTGAAATATACTTATTCAATGCACCTCCTGCTTTTAGGCGATTTATGTCGAGTAGCTGTCGACCATACTTCATGTTGTGGAAGCGGGGGTAGCTTCTGCAGGGCGATGTCTACTGGAAGCCACGATTCGATATGTAATGGCGCCATATCCAAAACGGACCATGCTGCTTTGAGATCTGACGGTTGTTTAATAGTGCACCTCCGTCCGTTGACACTGAAGGTGATTCCGAATGGAAATAGCCAGCGGTATGGTGTTTTTTAGCTGCGTAAAACATCCGTGAGAGGCTTCAAGGCCCTTCTTTTAGCTAGAGTAGATGGAGCTATGTCTTGAAAAAGAAGTATCTGGGCCTCCTCCAGAGTAATGGATTTCTTTTCCCTAGCAGCTTGCAAAATGTCCGCTGTGTCTCTAAAGCTAAGGAGACCACAAATGACGTCCCTCGGCGGTTCATCTTGACGAGGTGGAGGCCTAAGGGAGCGATGTACACGTTCAATGGTAATTGTCTGGGCTCTCTCTTCTCCTAATAAATCTGAGAATATTCCCATAACAGTAGAGTGCAATTCGTTTTGTATGACAGATTCAGGTATGCCTTTTAGTCGAATGTTCTTCCGTCTACTACGGTTTTCTTGGTCCTCTATTAGGTAATAAGCATTATTGAGAGAGTTGATCTGGGCCCCTATGGCCTGCACCACTGCTGAACTATGAGCTGTGATGAGACCCTGGTTGGTCTCTAATGAATCTACTCTGTGTCCCAGCGCTTTCATATCGTGTCTAAGATCTTTCATCTCCTGTACCAGGGGAGCTAGAGCCTGCTTGAGGGTGTTCTTGAGGAAGGATTTTGTGATCACCTCACCTCCTTCTGCCTCAGCAGCGTCTGTGAAGCTACTCGTCTCCTCCTCCACTTCCTCATCTGAGGCTGCCGCGTTTGCTGCGGCCGCCATCTTATCCATGCGTGCCGGGGAAGCCGCGAGTCTTCTCTTCAAAAAACGGTCCATTTCCGCTTGATTCTTCCTCTGTCTGGGGGTAGTAGGAACGTCCCCCTGCTTGTTCCTACCAATTTTCACCATTTTGAGCTGAGTCCCAACGAAATAGAAGCAATATCACAGGGCTGTGTGGCAGGAGCTCTCAGTTCAGACCTCCATGCAGCTCAGCGGTTAGGCTCCGCCCCCTATTATTTTTTTTTTCTAATCAAAATCATGTCTCTTTGTCTAATGAGTCTTTAAGTACCAACAATATGTACCAGCATGACAGAATACCAGAATTCTGACAATAAGATACAGTAATGTACTTATGCAGACATTAAACTAATCGGACTGTCACAAATTATGCCAAAACTATTCCAAACAAATCCAAAATTTTGAAGATTAGCTTTGGACAAATTGCACAGAATGCACAAAGGCAAGCGCAAGTTGGATGAATATAGAGGATCACATAATCTCAGGCGGTACACAGGTCAATGGGGCTTGCCCCAACACTTTGTAGGCAGCCAGACAACCTATCAGTAGGATTGTTTGGTTTATTAGGCTCTGTAGTAGCTATGAAGCAAAGATACCATTATGAGAACAAGTGTTTTAGAAGCATATTTTCAGCACCACCAGCAACATGAATTTAGTTGAATATGCTGCACTTTTGTCTTTCCAAAAACAATTGCACCTTTGTTTTTCCAAAAAATAGTTACAATTTTGTTACTAATTATAATTGCACAACTCAGCACATTTTATTGCATCAATACCATTGTAGAGGGTATATGTAGCTGGTGATTTTGTTTCTTTTTATTATTTTTAAAAAAATGCTTAAATCTTGCTACTATTTATAAGTATAAAATTCTGCACATTTTAATGTGTCAATACCAGTGTATGTTGTGTGGTTATAGCAGAGGATACTTATTTGCACCTATGTTTATTAGTAATAATACTTATGTTTATTTTGTAGTAATAAATTGTTACCAGAAATGCCCGTTGCAATTTTGCTACCATTTATAAGTGTACAAAGCATATTTTACAGCATCACTAACTGCCCAAAACTGTTTACAACAAGCTATAGGTTATTTTCATACTACTGTGTGTGTGCATAAACACAGGTAGGTATTTGCCCCAATGTAAAGGCATATTTTGTGGATGCTTGTTCAGAACAGGCCACTATTTCCTATGACACTTCTATTTGAGTGTATAAACATGGATAAGCATATACCAGTGTTAAAACATAATTTGTGGGCATTTGTTCAAAACATGCCACTGTTTCTACACTACCATGTGTGTATAGATAAGGCAAGCAGCTGCCCACATTAAAGCATAATTCATGGATTGCTTGTCAGGTCATTAATATTGTCATGTGTGTTTAAACACCATATGCCCCCAATAACGGACAATTTTTGGATTTTTTTGTCTTCATTTTAAAAAGCATAACAAATCTGATGCCGCTGTGTGTTTTTGCAATTTTTACATTTTAATTTTTTCTTCTTGCCTTCCTAGAGCCATAACTTTTTTTTATTTTTCCATTCAAATTGCCATATCATTTTTTGTGTCCTCTATACTGTAAAATTGACTTGTTACCTTAATTATCAAGGTCAATATGATTATAATAATACCACACTTTTCTTGTGTTTTACTACTAAAACAAATAAAAAACTTTTGATTCCCATAATCTAACCCCTATAACTTTTTTATATTTATGTCTAGGGAGCTGTGTGCGGACTCTGTTATTATGTCTGAAAACCTGTTTCTGTTGTATCATTGAAGCTCTAATAGGTCTATGAGAGACAGGAGTTGTAATATTGCTTGTACTGAGTTCCTCCACTCCACCCCTCCAAATAGAAGGTTCTAGTTAAGCCAGAAACTGTATAAGGAGAGCAGTCAGAGCCCCTAGTGTTCTGCGGTTAGAGAACAGTGCTTAGAAAAAGACACTCTGTCAGACTACAGTGACCAGAAGACACTGAGATATAAACACTCTGCCACAGACCCTGGATCACCAACCTTTGTGCAGGATACCAGCCTTCTGAGAGAGAGAGGGACAGCTAGCTCAGGCTTGTTCTCCATATTAAACCCTTCTGCCAAGAAGGAGACTGGAGAAGCCAGCTGTCACGGTCATTCCTGCAACACATTGCAGAAAGTCGTCTGGGCTTGCACATGTGACATAATCTGACATGTTTTCCTTTTTGTGTTGTTGCTGTTTACCACAGCCCTTCCCCTCAGCTGTTGCGGGTGTGGTAATTGTCCTTCCCCTATTTATTTCTGCTTCTACCACAGTTGGATTGGTGTGGTTCTCTTATGAGATCCGGTTACTTCCATTTCATCTTAAAGATAAGTGTCCACTTTCCCTTTTGTGTTTACCCTGCTTTTCCCTGTTGTGTTATTTGGCCTTTTGGAGACTCCTGTTCATCCTTCCTTTTGGAGGAATGGGTAGACTCAGCCCTGTCAGTAGTTGCAGGGTCCTATAGAGTCAGTTTGGTTTAGGTTCCTGTGTATGAACTCGACTACCTTTGAGGCCTGTTCATACTGTAAGTCAGTCATGATTGGTGTCAGGGTTTCTTGCAGGAGGTGATCTTTTCCCTTTACTTGTTTCCTGACTTCATCCCCTTCCCTCCTACACCTGGTGTGGTTTTCCCCTCCACACCAGAGCGTGACATTATAAACCGCCTTAAACCGTCATTTTTTGTTTATTTTAGTGCAGACATGGACCCAATTACTGCACTAACTGAACAGCTACAGGGTCTCTACTTGGAGGTAGCTGATCTCCGCACCCAGATTCAGAAACCACAGGCTGTTGGTTCTGGGGATGGTGGTTACCAGGCCTGTCTGGAGCCTAAAGTCACTCTCCCGGACAGATTCTCTGGGGGACGTGATAACTTTATTCTATTCAGGGAGGTGTGGAAATTGTATTTTAGGCTGCGTCCACATTCTTCTGGTAATGAGGAACAGAGAGTTGGTGTGGTAATCTCGTTGCTCAAGGGGGATGCACAGTGATGGGCCTTTTCTCTGCCGACCGGATCGCAGTCTCTCCAGTCGGTGGATGAATTTTTCAAGGCATTGGGGCTTATCTATGATGACCTGGATCGCATCTCCCTGGCCAAGACCAAGCTACATGACCTCCATCAGGGAGAGCGCTCTGTTGAAATCTGTTGCTCTGAGTTTCGGAGGTGGGCTACAGATACCAAATGGAACGATCCGGCCCTCTGTAGTCAGTTTTGTCAAGGATTATCTGAAAGGCTGAAGGACGCTTTGGCTTTTCATTAAACTCTGGTGTCTTTGGAAGCCATTATGACTCTTTCTGTACACATGGATAGATGTCTGAGAGAGAGATCTAGGGGCCCCCGCTCTCAGGAATGTACTATCACATAGTGTATTGTCTTCCTATGACACTTTGGGTGAGGATACCCCTGGGTTGATGTCTGGGGACGAACCCATGCAGTTAAGGGGGAGCTACTCCTGCTTCCACCTTTAAGCATTCTGGGAATAAAAAGGGAGTGTGTTTTTTCTGTGGACAGAAAGGACACTTTATCAACGCGTGTCCATGCATTCAGTCTCTTAAAGAGAAAAAAAAGGAAACGGGCATTAAATTCCCATCTCACTCTTGGAGGGGTGGGTGGAGAAAATGTGCATTTGTCTTCATCCTGTAGTACCCGTTTTATCCTGACTGCCAAGGTGGTGCTAGAGTCAAAGGTTGTGAGAATTGGGGTTTATCGACAGAGGGGCAGGGTTGAACCTGATTGATGCTCAGTTTGTCTGTATGCATGGATTGTCTCTGAGTGCATTGGAGAAGAGGATTTCTGTGTTTGCTATTGATTCTGCACCCCTATCTCAGAAGTGTTTGTCTCAGATTAAGAGTGGGTGAATTTCATCAGGAACTAATTTCGTGTTTTGTGTTGGAAGGTCTTCCTGCTCCTATCGTACTGGGTTTACCGTGGTTAAGCAAACACAATACAACCATCAATTGGCATACTAGACAGATTCTAGATTGGGGTGATTTTTGCGTTGACTATTGTCTTAATACATCTTTTTCTGCGTTAACCACTAAGACACTTCCCTCTTTTATATCTGATTTCTCTGATGTATTTTCTGAAGGTGGATGTCAGGATTTATCCCCTCACCGGGAATACGATTGTCCTATCAATCTTATCCCCGGAGCAAAATTGCCCAAATCGAGGCTGTATAACCTTTCTGGACCTGAGAGAACGGCCATGAAGGAATATATTGCTGACAGTTTGGCTAAGGGACACATAGGATTTTCCAAATCTCCAGTGGCAGCAGGGTTTTTCTTTGTAAAGAAAAAGGACAGAACTCTTCATGTCTAGATTTCCATGAACTCAATCGGATTACTGTCCGTGATTCTTACCCCTTCTGTTGATTCCTGATTTGTTTAACCAGATTGTTGATGCCAAGGTGTTCTCCAAGTTGGACTTAAGGGGGGCATATAATCTGGTCAGGATCAAGGAAGGGGATGAATGGAAGACGGCTTTTAATACTCCTGAGGGCCACTTTGGGAACCTGGTGATGCCTTTTGGATTGACCAATGCTCCTGCTGTCTTCCAGCATTTTGTTAATGATATTTTTCATCACCTTGTGGGGAGGTTTGTAGTTGTGTATTTAGATGAGATACTAATTTATTCTCCAGATATGGTGACACATCAGGATCACGTTAGACAGGTGTTGCAGGTCTTAAGAGACAACAAATTGTACAAAAAATTAGAGAAATGTGTCTTTGCTGTACACGAGGTGCAATTCTTAGGATACCTGCTGTCATCTTCAGGTTTTCGTATGGATCCAGATAAAGTCCGTGCTGTTTTGGACTGGGATCGACCTGAAAATGTGAAGGCTCTTATGCAGTTTTTGGGGTTTACTAACTATTACCGAAAATTTTATCAAGAACTATTCGACAATAGTTAAACCCTTAACTGACATGACTAAGAAAGGGACGGATGTCTCAGTGTGGTCTGATGCAGCGTTGCGAGTATTTTCCGCTATGAAGGAGTGCTTTGCTTCTGCCCCTATATTGGTGAAGCCAGATGTGTCACAAACTTTCTTGGTGGAGGTTGACACATCCGAGGTGGGGGTAGGAGCAGTTTTGTCACAGGGTCCGTCACCTGGTTAATGGCGCCCATGTGCCTTTTTCTCGAAAAAACTCTCTGCTGCGGGGAGAAATTACGATGTGGATAACAGAGAGCTACTGGCCATTAAGTTGGCTTTTGAAGAATGGCGTCATTGGTTGGAAGGGGCATTTCACCCAATCACGGTATTCACTGATCACAAAAATTTGGCTTACCTGGAGTCGGCGAAACGACTTAACCCGAGGCAGGCCAGATGGTCTTTTTTTCACCAGATTCAATTTCATTGTCACCTATCGCCCTGGGATTAAGAATGTCAAGGCAGATGCCTTGTCACATAGTTTTCCCGGAGTTGGTGATTTTGAAGATCCAAGTTCTATTTTGTCAAAAGGGGTGGTGATATCCGCTCTTTACCCTGTTCTTGAGGCTAAAGTGTTAGAGGCCCAGGGAGACGCACCAGAGTCTTGCCCCCCTGGGAAATTGTTTGTTCCATCTGAATTGCGTCATAAGGTGTTTGAGGAACATCACTGTACGGTGCTTGCGGGACACCCTGGGAGTAAATCCACTGTCGAACTCATCTCTCGTAGATTCTGGTGGTCAGGTCTGCGTAAGTGTGTGGAGGACTATGTTTCGGCCTGTAGTGTCTATGCACGCACTAAGGTGACACATACTCAGCCTTCTGGACCCCTACTTCCATTGCCCATCCCATCCAGACCATGGACTCACTTGTCTATGGACTTTATCACTGATCTGCCTAATTCATCTGGAAAGACAGTCCACTGGCAAGTCGCCGTTTTTTGGGGCATATGGTTTTCACCCGCAGTTTGGCACATTTTCTGGTTCAGATACTTCTGGTATCCCTGAGGAAGAACGTTTTTCATCATCATTGTCATCTATATGGCAGAAAATTCAAAATAACTTGATAAATGTGGGGAATAAGTACAAACGTGTAGCTGACAGGAAACGTATGAATAGTCCAGACCTAGGTGTGGGTTATTCTGTGTGGCTGTCTACAAGAAACATTAAGTTAAAAGTTCCTTTGTGGAAGTTAGGTCCAAGATTTATTGGCCCATATAAGATCACTGCCATCTTTAATCCTGTAGCAACTTCCTCAGGCCCTGAAAATTCATAATGTGTTTCACAGATCTTTGTTGAAGAAATATGTTGAACCTCTGGAGCCATCTCCCTTGCCACCTGCTCCTGTCTTTGTGGATGGCAGTTTGGAATTCCAGATCGCCAAGATTATTGACTCTCGAGTTCTCCATAGGACTCTTCAATATCTTATTCACTGGAAGGGTTATGGACCAGAGAGGACATGGGTACCAGCATCTGACGTGAATGCCAGTCATTTGGTGAAATCTTTTCATAGGTCTCATCCTGATAAAGTTGGGCCTGGGTGCCCTGAGGTCACCCGTAAAAGGTAGGTAATGTCACGGTTAGTGATGATCGAGCACCCCGATGTTTGGGTACTCGGGTGCTCTGACCAAACACTAGGTGGTGCTCGAGTGCTCGGCCGAGCACCTGAGCACAATGGGAGAAGACCGGGCACCCCCTGCTCTGCAGAGGGGAGGGTGTCTGGTCGATAGGGAAACGTGAGAAAATGGTGGAAACACCACTGAAATGGTTAGGGAACAGCATGGGGAGAATGTCTGGATGCATCTTGGACACCGAAGTCGCTGCTATTAACGATGATGTCCGACTATTACGCTATTTTTACGGAATGGCAAAAATACCCCCCCAAAACCCAAGATAACATCGATTTTACAGGAAATATTGTTAGGAAACATATATTTACTTGTACGTAAAGCGCAAGTAGAAGCACTCCCTCACCCCTAATGTTTTACACTATCAGATCAGCAGCAGGTACTCGCCCTGAATGTTTTACACGGTCAGCTCAGCAGCAGGCACTCACCCCTAATGTTTTAGACGATCAGATCAGCAGCAGACCCTCACCCCAAATGTTTTTGAGTGTCAGCAGCACTGAACGTCAACTTGTCAGGATGAGGACCAGAGTAAAGAAGTAACATAGTAACATAGTTTATAAGGCCGAAAAAAGACATCTGTTCATCCAGTTCAGCCTGATATGCTGCAAGTTGATCCAGAGGAAGGCAAAAAACCCCTGTGAGGTAGAATCCAATATTCCTCCCTTTAAGGGAAAAAATTCCTTCCCGAACAGGAAGTAGTGGACGATGAAATAACAGGCCCAGCACGGGAAGGAGGCAAGCTGAGCAAGGACAGCAGTACAGAGGGGAGGGATGCGCAGCACTGCAACAGGGTGTAAGAGGCGATGGGGTGGCAAAAGGGGGAAGGCAGGCCACACCAACAAGTGTGGAGGATAAAAGAATTGTCATTTGCAACCTGTGCCGTACCAAAATAAGCAGGGGCATGAACACTAGCAACCTGACTACCACCAGCATGATCTTCATGGCAGCAAAGCACCCTAATAGGTGGGCTAAACGCCTGGATCCACAATCGGTGTCTGCAGATCACACCACTGCCTCTTTTTCCCTGTGTTATGTGCTAGCCAAGACACAGGCCCAGATGCCTCCCGTCCTGCAACTGGACACTCGCAAGCACCATCAGCGAGCACATCCACTTCTGTGTCCCAGCGCAGCGTACAGATGTCCATACCCCAGGCCTTTGAAAGAAAGCGCAAATACCCAGCCACCCACCCACCCACAGGCCATAGCACTAAATGCATACCTTTGCAAATTGCTGGCGCTGGAAATGTTGCTGTTTAGGCTTGTGGACAATGAGGCTTTTCGCAGACTGATGGCAGCGGCTGTCCCACGTTACTCAGTACCTACCTGCCACTATTTTTGCCGATGTGCCCTCACCGCCTTACACCAGCATGTGTCCCGTAACATAACCCGTGCCCTGACCAATGCAGTTACTGGGAAGATCCACTTAACGACTGATAAATGGACAAGTGCTTCTAGCCAGGGACGCTACATTTCCCTGACGGCACACTGGGTGAACGCTGTGGAGGCCTGGAGCGATTCGTACCCTGGGATGGCACAGGTGCTACCGACACAAAGGATTGCGGGCCCTACTTCCATCAGCATTTCCGCCACCACCTACATTAGCGGCTGCAACCCCTCCTTCTATTCCCCCCACTTCCATCTAGGAATTCTCATCTTGCAGCACCAGTCAGACTTCAGTCAGTAGCTGGAAGCAGTTTAGCACAGCGGTCGGGAAACGGCAACAGGCTGTGCTTAAACTTATTTACTTAGGTGACAAACAACACACCGCCACAGTGCTGTGGCAGGGTATAAGGGACCAGGCTGAGCTATGGCTCTCGCCACTCAGCCTACAACCAGGCGTGTTTGTGTCTGATAACGGCCGCAATTTGGTGGTGGCTTTGGAGCTCAGCAAGCTCACACACATACTGTCACGCTCTGTGTGGTTTTCGTCAAACACCTGAGCATGACAATATGTGTGTGAGCTTGCCGAGCTCCAAAGGAGGGAATGAGGATTAGGCCTGGAAACTAAGGAAGGTAGATGGACAGGAAACCATGACTCTAATTCTGATTGACTACCAGTATGAACAGGCCTCAAATGTAGGCGAGTTCATACACAGAAAAAAAGGGGAATTTCAGTCAGCACATCCCAGTGCGCAAGTGCACGTTGCTATGGCTAAATGCACAAGGAAAGGAAAATACATACAATGCAACGGCACACTGCCAACCAGATAAAGCACAAAATGCCATAGAGATATGAGGTATTCTAGAGCTAATGCTATGCTTGTTTATTAAATTAGAGATTCTTGGCAAATATATTTTGTACAAAATTATCTGGGCCCGTCCACCAAATCGTCAAGGTGATCTCTGTAGGACGGGAACCTAACACTATTTCCTACCTGTTATGTGCCAACCTTGGCTTCCGTACAATCAGGGGGTGTTGGTTCCACATGCATGCTGGGTCCCTTCTGCCTTTTGCCATTTATGGTGCTTCAAAGGCCTCCACTAATACAGGGATGCAGGTACTAACATGCATGCCGAGTCCACTCGGCTTTATAGTTACACTAATTAAAATCAGCCTATGGGGCAGACAGGGCTAGTCAGGAGTGCATGTCCAAATGGAGTAGCCACACCTCCAGTACAAACTTACAAAGAAAAAAAGGGGAATTTCAGTCAGCACATCCCAGAGCGCAGGTGCACGTTGCTATGGCTAAATGCACAAGGAAAGGAAAAAACATGCTGGGTCCCTTCTGCCTTTTGCCATTTTTGGTGCTTCAAAGGCCTCCACTAATACAGGGATGCAGGTACCAACATGCATGCCGAGTCCACTCGGCTTTATAGTTACACGAATTAAAATCAGCCTATGGGGCAGATGGGGCTAGTCAGGAGTGCATGACCAAATGGAGTACCCACACCTCCAGTACAAACTTGCAAAGAAAAAAATATATTTGCAAAATATATTTGCCAAGAATCTCTAATTTACTAAACAAAACCTACACCAATTTGCCTGAGCTGCTGGTGAAGGTGCCCATTTCTGAAAGTCACCTACAGCTTCCGCCAGTCTGGTAACGCTGCAGCAGCGATTACACTTGCCACCTCACTGACTGCTGTGCGACCTGAGCATGCGCTGGAACTTTGAGGTGCTGGCCTGGCCTGCCCTGCCGCCAGCGTTTTTTCGGAGCGGTTATTTAGTGCTATCAATAAAGACGAACAGCATTGCATGTGGAAAAGGTTCTAATAAGCGGCCTAGTGTCATAACTAGGAGGGAAAAGTTTTGTAAAATAGTAAAGGATTACCTAGCTAACAATGTCAATATCCTCAGCGATCCCTCTGTGCCTTAAAAATATTGGGTGTCTAAGCTGGACACATGGCATGAACTGGCATTCTACGCCTTTGAGATGCTGGTCTGCCCTGCCGCCAGCGTTTTTTCGGAGCGGTTATTTAGTGCCACTGGGGGCATAATAACTGCTAAGCGCATCCACCAGTCAACTGAAAATGCTGACAGGTTGACGATAATCAAAATGAACAAGGCCTGGATTGCCCCTGACTTCGCTACCGCACCAGAGGAAAGCGGATGAACATAAAGGAACTTTAAATGTGGCTTTTAAGGTGTATTGAATACACTGTACTTCCATGAACCCCTTCCTCTTCTGGTCCTCTTCCTCCAGCATATCAAATTGCTTATTAGGCTGCCCTCGCCTTTAAATATGTAAGAGGTTCAACAGCAGGCCCTCAACCCTAATTTTTTAACCTAAAAAAATTAAGCTCACACTGGTCCTCCCAACATGTTGACCTAACAACAACCTGTCTTGCGCCGCCCTCCAAACTAAGACATGAAGCTAGGAGTTTTGGATGACTTTCTTTCTTGGGCTCTACCAGCAGGCACAGTTTCACCGCGCCCAGAGCCATCGCCTCCCCATCCCTTTCTGCTCACCTTGTGCTTATTATATAGTGTATATGCAACTTTGTCACAAGTACAGTAGTGCAGATTTTATTAAGTGTATGATCAGAAAAATTTCACCAAATGTCAAATATTTAGAATGCGCAAACGTTATACAACAGCCGCAAATGAGGAACTGCGGCCTAAATTAACGGTAGAAAAAATACCAACTGATGTCAGGTGTATAGACTTTTGAAAGGTTCTAATATACACGCTGTGCATGTACTGGTAGTGTCGGGGCGCACTTGCGTTCTTTTTGCCCCCTCCAAAAAAAAAATTCAGCCAGATATAACAATGGACTTTTGTGTCTTTTGAAAAGAAACACTAGCCCTACCTAGCCAAATCCTATCGCTACAGTATAGGTCCCTCCTTGCGCAAATGTTATACAGCAGACGCAGCTGAGGAACTGCGGCCTTAATTAACGGTAGAAAAAATAGCAATGGATGCCAGGTATATAGACTACAGAACGGTTCTAATGCACACTCTTTGCACGTGGTATTAGTGTCAGGCACAATTGCGTTTTTTTTTGCCCCAAAAGGAAAAAAAAATGCAGCCAGATATAACAATGGACTTTTATGACTTTTGAACAGAAATACCAGCCCTGCCTAGCCAAATCCTATCCCTACACAAGTCCCTCCTTGCGCAAATGTTGTACAGCGAGACGCTGAAAAGAGGTACTGCAGGCTTAAGAGCAGAAATAATAGCAAAGGATGTCAGGTATATAGTACACAGAGAGTATCATACAGCATGCAGCAGCTGCACAGGTGGCGTTAATGGCAGCCCAGCTAGCGCTATTTTATCACCCCCAAAATAAAATAAAAAGTTTGCCAGCAAGATATAATAGTCCTTAAAAGGGCTTTTGGGTCTT